>CM068981.1:18990870-19233370 GCA_035357415.1 Ophraella communa
AATTAGTTATAAGATAAAAATAAATAAGTATAGTTGATTACAAACCACTATTTTGAGTAGAAAAATATACAAACCTATTATTTAATTTTATGATTAGTATAACTTAAACTTAATAAACAAACTTTAGTAATAAGAAACAAAATAAGTATTATTATAAATTAAAATCATAACCAAATAAATAATGTTACTTACCAAAACAATATGAGACTTCATTTTAAGCATCAAAGTAATGATTCCATATAGTTAATGTATCAGGTGATAATGTAAACTTGATATAATTCATGATTTGATGTAGGATATTGTCTTGAAAGAATCTAAAAAGATATTGAAATTTACCATATATAACATTGTAAAGAAAGTGATTAACATTGTTTGTAAACAAAGACTGAACAATTAAAAGTTTACAAATAACCTTGTGACTGATAAAACTAGTGAAAAGACACTGTAAATAGTAATACAGTGATTACAAACTGGAGATATAGACTAAAGAAAATGATTATAATGCAAAGACATGATTTTAATATTAAGTGTTTAATTTAGTGTTATTGTTTATTAAAACTATGTATTATTAAAAGATAATTAAATTTAAGTTGTTCATCTATAATTTTAAGTGTTGTTATATTGTTTATTTGATTAATTTTACATAAAAATTGTTACGACGCAATAAGTTTTAAATGTAAATATAAAACAAATTAAGTATATTTGTGAAAAGAAAAAGTTTGCTGGCCATATTTGAATATATAAATTTTCATTCTATGTTAAAATTAAATATGAAAAGGAAATATTTGCTCATAATTGTTTAAAATTTTATTATAAATTGTCAAGATGTCCGCCATTGTATAGCTCCAGTAAATTGTTAATTTAGTAAGAAAAACTGGGATTAAAAATTAAAAGAGGTTATTTTTCTAATATTATAAGTTGTATAATTTTATTATGCATCAATTAGAAACTTAGGAAATCTCAAATAAAAAATTTAATTTTTTAAAAATTCATTAAGTTAAGGTTAAAAAAAACAAAAGACTTTCGAAAAAGACGCCATTGTTGTAACTTCCGGCGTGAACATATAAAAACCCAGAAAAATTGAATAAAATGGTCATTCTGATTTCACCTGTAAGCCGATTCACGCTTGATTGTACCTATTAAAAATTACTGCTAATTAATGGCTGACTTCCTGTTAAAATAAAAAATGGCCGCACAATAATAATAATGTAAAAGTAATATGAATTTATAATCCATAAAACAATTGGAAATTGGATATTTAATAATAATAAAAACTATCAGCAAGAATTAAAATAAATTTTTTGTACTAACCTGCAATAACAAATTTGGATACCTGGAGAAGTAGTTAAAAAGTTTTCCATCCCTGAGAAGCCGAGAACGAGATAATAACTTCTAGTTTAATTCATTTTAATCCACCCAAGGAAGTGATTTGTACGTGGTTAAAAAAATTTTCCATTTCTGAGAAGCCAAGAACGAGATGGTGGTTTCTGGGAAAGTTCCATATCAACACACCCAAGGAAGTGAATTATACGGTATGTGTCTACTATAACTTATTATGACCATAATCACTTTCAAAATACTTATAAACTTATTGTGAATAGTAAATTTCAATATCCATTAAAACATTTCTAACACAACTTGATTCGAATATAATACTTCTATACAACATTTAATTACGACTAACGATCACACACAATAGCGTCTGTCCTATGCGAATAACCGAAACGATATCATAGTTCAGGTCTACATGCGCATAACTGGTTTGTTCAGAGTCGTAACGTAGTGTAGATAAAGGGTACGTTGTTTCATGGTATAATAAGTGAAATAAATGTTTTTATCGTTGATTTATATTTGAACCGACTACTGAGATTAAGATAACTGCTCATGTTAAATAATACACATAAATAAGCTAAAAATAATAATAATAACAGATTAAAAATTTAATATATTGATTTTGATAATATACAGTTTGTATAAAGAAAAAAAATAAGTGATGCTAAAGAAGTTTTAAGGTATTTTGGATAACTAAAGGTTAAATATCAATTAAATAAACATAATCAGTAAATTTTAGCCCCACAAATCTTCAATAAAAATAATAAAAAATAAAATAATAACAATAACATTAATTCAAATAATTTATCAATCATTTATCAATTGTAATTTATTACAATATTTACTTTAGTTTCGTTGAAATGTAGCTGTCTATTTTATCGCAGAGTACTTCTTATTGACAAATAGATGGCACTAGATAATTTAAGGAATCTGTATTATCGACAATACTTTTTAACACAACCGCTGCTACTCGATGTCGCATACGGATCTAGACAGTAACTAGGTTCTTGCCATTCTATTCGTAGTTCCGTATTTGGTGGTATTTCTGATGGTTGTGGTTCTGATAATAAAATTTTGTTCTAATTTACTTATCTGCAATTAATTTAATCTTCGTTGGAAATAATCTTCCTAAATTCAACATGACGTTGATCAATTTTCTGCTATTATTTACTTTAATGTCATTACAAAACTAATTAATATCCTATTTCTTTTTTTATATATTTTATTGATTATATTTAAAAAAATTTTTTGTTCATTTAAATTTTTTGTACTGACCAACTGTATTGATTATAATATAAATAATTTAATTTTCTCTTCCCAATAATAATAATTGCTCTTTATGTTTTACCATTAAAAATTATTAATTTTTTTGTTCATAATCAGCAAATATACCCGATTGAGGATAGTGATAAATTAGGTTCCCTTAGGTAAAAATATATAATTCAGGAGATGCTAAGAATATAACATAACAAACATAATAAATAAACAGAAAATGCTAATTTGTTCTTTCGGAAGATTCATTTCCAAGGAAAGTTTATCTCTAATTACGAATGATGTTTAATCACTAAGTTGGACGTATGGAGCAGACTGTAATTAACAATTTTCTACAAAAGGTGGTCGAGCAAAAACTTATCTCGATTTTCCGACTTTAAAATTTATATGTGTATCGCTCAAATCCGACAATTTTTGAACTAGTTTTCGGCTCTTTGCATCCCCGTAGCTTAAACCCCCTACCGGGACTTAGGACAACTCCTTGATTATGAAAGAGGTGAGGGGAATTGCAATACCCTATTTTAAAGATCTTATCTGATCCTAAATGTTAGCTTTAAAATTTTCAGCGATGACGAAATTACAGGTAAAATAGTGGAAGAGTAATTACTCTTGTAATTACTTTATTAAATGCAGTAAATGGTCACCATTCACTTCCATGCAGTAATATAAATTTTGCTGAATATATTGATGTACATTACTCAAGATTTCTCGCGTAATATGATGGTATTCCTAAATGATCCGAGCTTGTAAACAATCCAATGACTTAGACTGATTAGCGTAAATATTGAATTTTAAGTAACCCCATAGATAAAAGTCTAGTGGAGCCAGATCTGGTGATCTTGCTGGACATTCAATATGTCCCCTTTTTACAATTCAGGTTGAAGGAAAAGTTTTATTTAAGATCTGACGTACTGGTTAAAAGAAATAAGGTGGTGCATTATCTTCTTGGAAAAAGATCGTTTGATAATTATTTGCATTCTCCAATACTTGCACAAGGGCTGAATGAATACCGCTCTCCAATAGATATAAATAAATTTCGCCAGTGATATTGCCGGGTATAAAAAAGGGGATTTATTAATGCCGATAATGCAAAATGAAAACATCCGAACAACAGATATGGAACATGTAGTTTTTATTACCGTTAATCATTTCACTGACCAATTTACAGAATTAAAGTCGGCTATCGGGATCATCCTTATTCAGTTCCTGAACCAATCGCATCTTATACAGATGAAATTTATGTTGCTTTAGGGTTGTCATGATTGCTGTGTGTAAAGCATCAGATATATTGAATAATTTCCTAGGACTAAAGTCAGGATCTATTGCTACATGATCTAAGAGAGGTAGGCCCTTCGCTTCGTCTTTTTCTTGCACCCTCCTTTTTGTTTTCGACTGAACCAGTAGCGTCTGATTTCACCTTTTCTTCTATGGAATACACCATTTTAATTCTATTACAAATTTACAACTGCCTTTACACAGGTGTAATGTTCTTAAAAATTCACTATTTTTTTTGGACCATAAAGTAATACTTTATTGGACAAAAATTAATAAACTGCTAGTTACTGCTGAAATTTATCGGAATATCCGGACATAAATTCTAAATTGCCTCTTTCACTTGCAATTTTATTATCTATGGATAGCTTAAGGAAATATTTTAGGATCAAATAGTACTCGATAAGATCTTCAAAATAAGGTCTCGCAATACCCCAATTCCCTATTTGAAATCAAGGTGTTGTGCACACCCCCGGTAGGTGGTTGGTGTTAATGAAATCAGAAATTAACGGGTGCTAGCTATTTTCCACATTTTAATTTTAAAGTCGTAAAATCGAGGTGTTATGTTTTCGTTGTACAACCTTGTATAATAATTATTTTACTGAGTTTCAAAAATATTTACAATTATTAAATTGTAAAAAAAGGGTTAAAAATAAGTATTTTTTTTTAAAACCTACGAATCTAAAGATTTTTTTTTGTTTTTAACTTCCAATGCTAATTCCCTGTGAAAAGACTTCGTCGTTATCAGTTATTGTTTTATAAAATTTTTTTTTTCGGAATGTACAGCAATGGGGCCTGAAATACCGCATAGCATGTTTTTATCTTTTCGACATTGCACACCAATCTAATTTACAGTGACATGCAGAAATGGAATATGGAAATTTATTTACAAGGCGTGGCGGCGGCGATGAAAGATCCCGTAGGTACCAATTTTCAGCATTAATTCACAACCTAATGCGATTTTTTTTATATTCTTTACACTCTTTTGAATGCATCAGTCAGAGCTGGAGAATTTTTATATGAAATTTTCAGCATAGCGATAAAAATGTTAAACGAATCTTCACCGCGAATGTAACTTAATATTTGTATACGTGGAAGAGTTGATTTAAAAACTAAGTCAACATACCGAAAAATTCATTAAAAATGAAATAAGACAGATGGTCAAGAATCAATTATTATATATATAATTATATAAAATACAAGGTTACGACTTACGACCCCATTTTGGAGATAATTGTCAGCTGGAATTATAATTTAAAACCTAATTTTTTAATTAAACGTAAAAATTGCGTTAAAACGAAGAGTTGTATATTGTTCTTAGTAAGATGGACTTCCAAAAAGTAAGACTGTCAGTTAATAATTTGACACTTATTAAGTTAGATTCTTCGTTTTCCTTTTGGTTATTGACCAACTTTCTTTAGTAGAATTTTCGGCTTTCGTAATACAATTTTTATAAAAGTTTTATTTGGCCGAATGAGGTACTGAACAATTTGAACATAATATGTTAATAGAATGTGAATTTTAGACTGTAATCAAATATAATTATAATTTTGGAGTCAATAATAATAAAAATATAATATTTTAAAATGTAAGTACAACTCAAACAAAAAATATGGCACCATGGTGGATACCAAAATAAAATAAAGATTGCATTATGAGAAATAATAATCATTTTATTTTTTCCTGAAGTAAAACTTTTTTTTTATTTTAATTTATTTTAATATTTCTTGGGTATTTGCATTTTAAAAGAACTAAATTTCGGGTGACATGATGTTGGTATGACATGACTGTCACTGTGACGATGCAATGCTTTCGTGACATACTAAAAACATGTACATTTCTTAATCTTTATTAGCGTCAATTTGCTAATTAAAATTCTTGTTCGTCAATATTGAAAATAATTAAATTTGAATACATGACAACCCTCTGTCAATACCAATACTAAAAGGTTAAGCGTTGCCAACGTTCAAATACAAATATACCTAATCTTTACCTTTACTGATCTTTCTTAGACTAGGAAAGAGAGAGGACTGCGCACTGGAATCAGTTTATGTAACCCACTTATCACCAAACTAATGGCGGACGATATTGACATAGGCGTATCATACGATTTTTCTTATACGATTATTACATAATCATTTTCATAATTTCGTATTACAAATCTAATTTAAAAAACTCTTTAAATATATACTGTTTCAAAAAAAAGAACAATCATTTTAAAACAAATTTATTTAATAAACATTACAATTTTAATCTATTTTATATATTTTAAATGTTGTTTTCGTTCCACGCCACTGCAAAACTATTACATCTATGAGCAAATAAAAACAATTAAATGAAAAATAATCTTTAAAATTGAATGAAAACAATTTTCAAAATGTATGTACAATTAATTTAAGCTATCATACATAACATAAGTGATTTCGTTAAACATCCATTACCTGAAAACTGTAATATTAATAGAAATAAATTTCAAGGAAATAATTTTAAAACACTTTTTACCTATGAAATTAAATTCATTCCTCTTTTTTAGCACTCTGACTGTTGCACTTATAAACTGCACAATTAACCATTTTGAAATGTCTATTCAGGTAATTAAAAAAGGTGAAAATTAATAAACAAACTAAAAAAATACAATTCGACGTTCCAAATTTGTTTACCACTAAACATATGTAAAACGATACCGAAAACCGTTTACACTACCACTACACCAACACACACTTTTATATGTCTGACGCGCGTTTCGATAACCAAGTTATCTTCTTCAGAGACCGAAGGTAAACTAAAGCTATGTCTACAAACTAACCTTATATTTATAACATTTTTAGCGCCAAATGTTTTCGCGGTAAATCTTTTGGCGGCAAAGCCAATTTTTAGCGCGAAAACATTTTTACAATAAGTTTTCTTATAATAAACTATAAAGTGGACTATCTGGGATAGGTCCTTTGTCCTTATTTAATCCATTTTTACACTTTTAATAATTTCTATACTTTCAAATGCATCCAACAATCTATTGTTCGATACACTTTTTAACAATTTTAAACTATCTACATTTACAGAATGGTTTTTGGTAAAAGCATGTTCGGCAATACTAGATTTTTTTATGCGTCCATATTTTAGATGAGCTAAATGTTCTTTAAATCTAGTTTTAACCGATCTTTTTGTTAACCCAACATACTTTTTATCACAATCATTACAACTTATTTCATATATACCGCTTTTTTCCAGATCTTCTCTCTTATCCTTCGGATTTCCTAACAATTGTCTCAGGGTGCTACTAGTTTTATGAACTAAATCTAATCCCACCGTGCCGAAAATTGTATTCAATCCTTTGGTATACTGAGGTATAAATGGTAATGAAATGAATTTCATATCATTGTGTTCTCGCTGGAAAAAGAGGGAAAGAGATTTCTTAAAACTATGGCGATTGATTAGCTTATGAATTCGTTTTTTATCATATCCATTAAGTACAGCTATATCCTCAATTAAATTCTTTTCTCTATTATATATTGTTTTGTTTAAAGGAAAATGAATTAATCGATGAACCAAAAAATGAAAACTTGCCATTTTATGTTGACTACAGTGAAAAGAATCTACCTTAATATATCTATACGTAGCGGTGTCTTTCCTAAAAATATCAAATTCTAACTTGTTATTATTCCTTATTACTAATGTGTCCAAAAATGGTAACTGTTCATTATTTTCTAGTTCAAATGTGAATCCATCAAGTGGATCACTTGATCGAGAATGGTCCTTACGTTAAGATTCAAAAAAATCCACTAAATAAAATGATTTCCATGGTGAAGAACACTCTCAAAAGTTGTAAGAACCTTGTCACCGATTCGTTAAAGTATAAATTAACTGTAAGTAACCCTACATTGTCAAAGCTCTATTGCCTTCCTAAGATACATAAACCTGGGAAGGCAATGAGACCTATTGTTTCAGCTATATGTACACCTAGTTATAAGATTTCAAAATGGTTATCGAACGAGTTTGAAAAACTACCCAACAAATGTAACAGTTTTTCAGTTAAAAATTCATTAGAATTTATCAAGAAAGTTAAAGATGTTGTTCTAGAAGATGGGGAAATTTTAATCTCGTTCGATGTTAGTTCTTTATTTCCTAGCGTACCGATTCCACAAACTTTACAGTATCTAGAAGAGCTACTCATCTTGAATGATCTGGGTGTTGAAGTTAGAACTGAATACCTACTATTAGCTAAACCATGCATGGACCAAAATTACTTTCAATACAACAATCAGGTTTATCAACAATATAAAGGAACAGCAATGGGTAATTGTTTATCACCATTTATAGCCAACCTTTTTATGAGCAATTTTGAAACACAGATCAGTCAAAAGTTCGAGTATTTCCCAAGGGTATGGTATAGATATGTGGACGACATTTTCGCAGTTTTCAATAAGAAGAAATCATCAGTAGAAGATTTCATTTCAAAATTCACAAGCATAAAATTCACGTTTGAACTAGAAAATAATAAACAGTTACCATTTTTGGACACATTAGTAATAAGGAATAATAACAAGTTAGAATTTGATATTTTTAGGAAAGACACCGCTACGTATAGATATATTAAGGTAGATTCTTTTCACTGTAGTCAACATAAAATGGCAAGTTTTCATTTTTTGGTTCATCGATTAATTCATTTTCCTTTAAACAAAACAATATATAATAGAGAAAAGAATTTAATTGAGGATATAGCTGTACTTAATGGATATGATAAAAAACTAATTCATAAGCTAATCAATCGCCATAGTTTTAAGAAATCTCTTTGTGAAACCACCTTTTTCCAGCGAGAACACAACGGTTTGAAATTCATTTCATTACCATTTATACCTCAGTATACCAAAGGATTGAATACAATTTTCGGCACGGTGGGATTAGATTTAGTTTATAAAACTAGTAGCACCCTGAGACAATTGTTAGGAAATCCGAAGGATAAGAGAGAAGATCTGGAAAAAAGCGGTATATATGAAATAAGTTGTAATGATTGTGATAAAAAGTATGTTGAGCTAACAAAAAGATCGGTTAAAACTAGATTTAAAGAACATTTAGCTCATCTAAAATATGGACGCATAGAAAAATCTAGTATTGCCGAACATGCTTTTACCAAAAACCATTCTGTAAATGTAGATAGTTTAAAATTGTTAAAAAGTGTATCGAACAATAGATTGTTGGATGCATTTGAAAGTATAGAAATTATTAAGTGTAAAAATAGATTAAATAAGGACAAAGGACCTATCCCAGATAGTCCACTTTATAGTTTATTATAAGAAAACTTATTGTAAAAATGTTTTCGCGCTAAAAATTGGCTTTGCCGCCAAAAGATTTACCGCGAAAACATTTGGCGCTAAAAATGTTATAAATTTAAGGTTAGTTTGTTGACAAAGCTTTAGTTTACCTTCGGTCTCTGAAGAAGATAACTTGGTTATCGAAACGCGCGTCAAACATATAAAAGTGTGTGTTGGTGTAGTGGTAGTGTAAACGGTTTTCGGTATCAGTTTCGCCAACGGTTCCAGATTCAACATTTTAGTATATGTAAAACGTTTGAAACTTGGCTTTAATCAAACGCATAAGGTTTTCATTGCCATCAGTTCGGTTTCTTCTTGCAGTTACAGCTATAAAGCGGTCTTGAACAGGAGTTATATCTTGTTCTCGTCCTCCCCCATGCCTGTACGCTGCAAACCCAGTTTTTAAATATCGTTTCCATGCACGACTGTCAAGAATTTGGGACATATTTAGCCGTGTAGCAACTTCTTCTTGACTTAAGCCTTCGTTTACCCAACGTACTAATTGATCGAGTTGCACTATTTTTAATAGCCATAGCGCCATTTTTTTTTTCAGGTAAACAGATTTTTGGACTACAGTAACAATGTTAAAGTCACTGCAAGCACTTCTACGCGACTAAAATGTTAGTATTTTTAAATCGAATTTCTACAATTCTGGTTAAAGAGATAACGCATAAAACGAAAAAAAAAGGAGAAAAACAATTTGCTATAAACAGAGTTTACTGATAGCATATTTAAAATATTATTTTTGTACGCAATTTTTTAAATTTTAAAAAATATCCACTTCAATTGTTGAGCAGTGCATAAACAAATAAATTATATATTCTACACGAACAACAATTAAATTGTTAAACTGCTTTCCAACACAAGCCTTTTTTGAAGACTTGAAAATAGAAATTAGGAGAGTATATTTTAGTTGGAAATTGCTATCTATTATCGTTCTAAAGAATCTAGACATCTAAGCTTAGTAATAAGCTATTCCTGAGTCTGCTTGAATTTAAGCAATTATCCAGGACAATTAAATACCTGTGGCAATGGCAACATCAAAGCCCTGCAGAAAGTACTGTCTAGCCTGTAATATGACATATTTATAGAACTGGTCGTTTACGACCCACTGAGCACATAGGTAAGTATTTGAAGTAAAATATCTTTTATTAGAAAATTCAAAATACAAAAGAATATTCAAAAAACTATATTACTTATGATATACTACAAAACATTTGTCATGAAGTGGAACTTCGCAAGTAGAACATCGCTTTATAGTTTTGTTTTTACAAACAACGCACCTTCTTCTGAACAGATAGTTCAAAATTATTTTCTAGGCGTTTATCCGGGCTGGTATTGGATAATTTTTAGTTGAAGTTGGCCCAGATCTTAGAGGTGCTGTTCCATATTTTGCCAGCAATACATTGACCACTTCTCTTCTGAAAGCCAAGTTGTCAAGGGCCGTATGCCAGGCATTATTCATTGCCACATCAAATAACCATAGAATACTGGGCATATACCATTTTTTTACCACGCATGGATATTCTATAATTAGATATATTATTATCCATTTGGTCTACACCACCCATATTCCTATTATATAAGGAGACAACGTTGGGTTGAGGAATATTTATTTTTGCCTTGTACTTCGCAGAGTATCGCAAGACTTTCTGAACGGGGATTGCTCCGAACTGGTTTGATAGTAATGTAACATTGCTGTTGTCTTTCCATCGTACGGCAACAATGTTATGATTTGGATCAAGCTTGGTGTCATAAGATCCTCTATCTTTTTTTTATAGAATGCATCATCAGGTAAACCGCAATTTTCTGTACGATTTTGTCGTACGGTGTCTGTTGCTGCAAACCCTTTTTCTCCTAAAGAAATAACAAGTTTAGTTGATGTAAAAAAGTTATCAAAATACAAGGAAAATTGCATACCATCATAATACTTTTTCAAAATATCTGCAAAATTCATAACCACATGTTCTCCGAGACCAAATTTAACTGCACCAACTTTCGATAACCTTGATAAATGTCTAGCTGAGTACAATACCCAAGACGAAGGGCTAAAACCCAGGCCTTAAACCCATATCCTCACTTCTTTTTTTGATTTTTTTACTTTTGTTAGCGGGTATCATAATGTTTTCACTATTATTATCATCTTCGAGATCTTGACCTTGACTTTTAAATTCCTCGGCTGGAGTATTGTTTATATAACGGTATATTAGTTTTGTACAGTATTTCAACACATTACTAAATTTTAAAGATATTTTAACATATATCACTACTTATTTTTAGGAAACATAAAAAAACAATTATTTTATGTATTGTCAAAAATGATGGTGTAAGCCGGGTAATGGTTACTAAAAATAAATAATTATTTTTCTCTACATCAAATGCTTAACGATCGAAACTTTTTCAAAAATTGTTTTAAAATAAATACTCAAAAAAGGAATTTTATGTAAAAATAAAATTATAGGTCTGAAAAACAGAAGAAAAAAATTAAACATGCACTGGGTCGTGTACGAACCGCTGAGCGTTAATGGGTTAAAACCCATTTTTTTTTCTTTTGTTTTTCTTCTGTTTTTCAGAACTATAATTTTATTTTTACATAAAATTCCTTTTTTGAGTATTTATTTCAAGAGAAATGCAAATGTCATCTCGACGTAACGATGATCTTGCACAAAGTCCGAAAGAAATTCTACTGCAAACCTCAAAGATGACGTTCAAGCAGTGGGTCGACATGAAAGAAAAAATCCTAAATGTAGCAATGTATAGCAAGAAACCTCTTTTGAAAGAATTACTGACAATGTAGTAGGACCTATAGCTCAAAGCGTAAATAAATAAATCTTCGTGGCAATGGACTATTTTTCGAAATGGCTTAAGGAATGTGCTGTACCTAATCAGGAAGCCGCTTTAGCCAATGAGCAAGCAGACATACAATTGACCGCAAGATCTCACGGTTCTTTGCAAATCTGAAAGTGAGCATATGAAACGATACATTTCCAAGGAAGCCTGCAGCAGCACATAGTGAAATATGCAAGGTAAATATAGATAGGGTAGTTGCATTTTTAATATAAATATAAAAAGCAACAAAAACATTGACCACGTCACTGAAGATAAATGTTTTGACAGCAGCTGAAATGGTTGGCAGAATTTATCAAGGAAAACGACGACAGCACATTCTATAATAAACCAATTATTTAGACAGCTTAGTCACATTATTTGTAATATCTATGAGTCTACTTCATAACCTATGAAACCTTAAAATGTATCAACTATAGGGCTTTCCAACGACCTGTCAAAAATGGCGGCTGTAGGCAAACAATAGTATTGTTTTGTATTGTTGTCATAGTGATTTTTTTATTTAAGTTGATGTAGAAGTTTTATTGTTATGGGAATATAGTTTTTGTGACTTTATAAAATAGATTTTATGTATTATTTGGACTTGTTAACGTTATAAGTTGAAAAAATGCCTGTTACATGCCTTGTGATTGGCTGTGCAAGTAGATCAAACAGGGATGACTGACAACAAACACGTATAGAATGGTTTATGAAACTTTGATTTATGTGGTCTGTGACTTTGACAATGTTATGTTCTAAGGTTTGCCTACAGACGCCATCTTTATGTCACGTGATTTGGAAAGCCTTATATAAAGCAATTATTTGGAATATATTGCAGTCATTTATATTATAAAATTATTGTAGCTATGTTTGAACTCGTTTAGCTGAAAATAAAAATGATAAATACTTAACAGTTAATTTCAGAAATAGGATTATAGAAGAAAAGCTGCGGCGTAGATTAACTCTGGCCTTATTGAAAAATAAAATATTTAATCTGTCTAGGGAACGGTATTACCACGTAAGTAAAGTATAAAAATCTTCTTTTTAATATGGAACATTTTAAAAGTAATTACTTTCTAGCTGCAGTTGTAAACAACGTATTAGAATAAGAAAAGATAAACCATTGATAGTCAAAAAAAAAACATTTGTCTACCAATATTTATTTTGATAATTTAAAGTCGGGTAAACAAGCGTTGTAAATTATTCTCATTTTCAAATAATTTAGACATCGTTAATTGGTTTATTAGAAACATAAAGCAATTCTATAAATTTATCATGTAGCCTTATCCGTATACGTAACGTAACAAATCAAAAAGAAGTACCTATAAAGCAAATGTGTTTGTAACGTAACGTAACCACTCATGTGTTTATAAAAAAATAGCCCCGATATCACCCTTAACAAAATAATGTCGTCATTGCTACTGTAAAATAATATTTTCCTTTTTAAATCCATTATCGCATATCACAGAAATGTTTGTTATGATTTATGATAACAGAATATAAGGTTATTCAGATTTTTGGGCATACAACATTACATTTGTTGCTTAATCGTTGAAAAACGCTATCACAGTACGTTCGGTACGTGCGACGGATTGATACGTTTCACGTAACGTAACGAAAACCACGTATCGCTTTTGTACATGCGCATTGCTATACAAATACGGATAAGTAGTGATTTTTAAAACTGCTTTCTGTCCCTATTAACTAGTTGATTTATGCATGCGCATACCGTAAATTGTAAGATATTGTAGGTTATATTTATATTACAAGAAAGAAATTAAAAAGAAATCAATGAAATTTTTTAAAATTATATTATATTTGCGTGTACTGTGTTATTTACAAACTTTAAATCATTTTTGTGTTTTAGAATACAGAAGATGATGTTATTCACTGTCGACTAGTTTTGTAGATGCAGTAACATGATTACCCAAAATATCTGAATAGTACTGTTTTAAGTATATAATTTTGGCACTTATTATGAATAAATGTTTGACTACGCGTTGATAAACTGGCTCTTCGAGCATATAAAGCGAGAATGTCTACTTAGTGAGCAATAGAGAAATTATTATTGTTCTTGTTCTTGATTTAAACAATTATTTGTAAGAATGGAATTTAACTTAAAGTAAATGTTTTCATTTACATGTTTTTCTTTATTTTTGTTAATATATACAATTAGTACTTTTCAGGGTATTATGTGGTTTTAAAAATGGCATTGACATTATAAACAAAAACTGCATTTATTTTCATTCAAATACCAAAAGCTCTTAAAAAAGTCAAAGATATATGTAAATGCAACAAAAGTTTATTAGAAGATTGTTACACAGTTCTTATTTACAGCAGAAAGTTTATTGTTTTTGTATACAACTTTTACAAGAATGACTTTAGATTGCCGAACTATGTAAGCTTCTATCCATCCGATGATTGTTTTCATTTAATCAACCAATATTTCTGAACGACAAAAATTTAAAATCATTTAAAGAAAGGAAAAACCAATGTCAATGTCACAATTTTTATTATTATAAATGACTACTTTCCAATCTCTATGTGCCTATCGCCATTATCATTAGTCTCACGTGCATAAAATAGTAAGATTTACCTAAATTCTGGTGCAATCAATTTTTTTAACAATTTTAATGGTTTTTTCGACTTGCTGGACATGTACAATGTTCGAGAATCGTTCTTTTACCATGTTTTTTAAATATTTTCTATTAACATTTCTTTTTCATAACGGGTTTTCCACATTTCTATGGATTACCCACTTTAATACTTATTTTCGGTTCTCTGTAACACTAGTTTCAGAGACATTGGAAGAGTTATTCTTGGTTGTCTTTAAAGGGGTTCATAACCATGCTTTGATCTCACCTTTTTGGTCTCTAACCAAAAATTACTTCCCTTATTGGGTAGTTTTGGCATTTGGGGTGCTTCAACCCCCTTTAATATTTCATGTACTTTATATAATTAAATTTCATTGAGCTTGATGCTCTCTCTTTTACTTAATCTGCCTTTTCAGTTTTTTTCTTTTTCATTGTCCACAACTTATCTCTTTGTATAATATAATACCTTATCTTGGTTTTAACCATTAGTTTATATATATATATGCATTGTTTGTTATAATTTCAATGTTACACCATCAACTGCAGTCTTACAATCTTCTTGAAAATATTTAACCTTTTCCTTTGTAACCTTTATAGGTAAAGAATTGTACTTACTAGTCTCTGATCTGTTTGTAATGTGTTTTTTCTTTGTAGCCTGATGATGGCCGTATTGTAGGCCGAAACTAGTAGTAGCGCTTAGATTTTCAACATTTATAATAATAAAAATTGTGATATTGACCTTGGTTTTTCCTTTTTTATTTAAGAAGAGTCACATTGGAGATATGGATGATTTGCTTTATTTAATTAAAATCATTTGCTGAGATTTAGTCGATGGTTTGTTTAGTAAAAAAAATTTATATTGTATTTTCTACTATTTATTTACTAGTGTCTTACGTAGTCTGAACCATCTAGGCATCTCTGCACTTCGAACTACTCAGATCTTTTATGATTACTTATCTTCTTAAGCTCTAGAATTTCAATATTTCTACCAAAGTTACGTAATTTTATACAGAGCATTTCGCAGAGTGTACTTTGTTTGTTGAATTTTCGTTTGTTGAAACCGAAGATTTTAAGCTTCATATATTTTTCTAAATATAAGCTTGTCGCTAAAGCTTTAAATACGATTTTATCGATGGGATTGTCCCAAATCACTTATTGATTCAGGTTAATTTCATTTTACTTGAAAAATGTTTGTTATTGAATCGGCAAAATACATTATTTACCTTTCCTGGTGTATTTGCACAAGGAAAATTAATTTGGTGGGCGTCATATTTAGATACAGACAAACAAACCCAGGATTAATGGGGTGCTGCTAGAGTAGCTCGTGATTAAAATAAATATATATATATATCATGTAAGTCATCCATTCTCTGATGTGGGTAGAATCCAAAGGTTCAAAGAAAAACACAAAGTCGATCCCACAATTTTAATTTAATAATGTAAGTTACTTCCAACTTGTTTCGGTCCACAGGACCATCATCAGGCTAAAAATACAATACAATGTCAATTTTGTAAGGAAGACAGTAGTAAGACTTAAGACACATTAAGTCTTAAGCAAAGGCATCTAATTCTTCACCTGAATCATCAGATGAGGAAATTCTGGAATTTTTACAAGTGTGTTGACCCAGAATTTTTAGACATAGATTCAATCCCATGGACGAATATGATGAATTAATCGTTTTATTTTAATTATATTACTGATTCACTGAAAAATATTTTATAGGTAGGTATATGATATCAGTAGAAACCCTGACTCATACAACTAAAAACATAGATAGACATTTTTACAAAGTAGTTTTACAAAGTAGTTTAATTTACGAAGATCCCGAATTTTTGAAAAACATATGGTTTTCAGACGAGAATCACGTTCATCTTAGCGGCTATATTAATCGACAAACAACCAGATTCCTTGGATTTGAACGTCCTGATGTAATTGTAGAGAAACCACTCCACAATCTTCGAGTTACCGTTTGGTGCGCGGTATCTGGTAATGGAATGATTGGTCCTTATTTCGTTGAAGATGATAATCAGAATCCACTTACTGTCAACCAAGAACGTTATAGAGAGAAAATTATTATACCTTTTCTGAGAGATCTAAATAACTTTTGCCGTGCACGAAATCTACAGTTTCGCACTCAAAGGTTTCAACAAGATGGTGCAACGAGCCATACAGCTGTGCACAACTTAGACTTACTTCATCAGTATTTCGATAATAGAATAATTTCTCGGGGAACAGACTGTAAGCTTGCCTCTTGCTATTAGGGGTTGGACAAGGAGTAAGTTCTCCGGATGGGTTTAAGGTTTTTTTTTAACAAAATCACAAATATGTACTGTTGTTCCTTTTGTATTTATAATAATTAAAGAGGTTAATAAATACAAAACACGCAAATTTAGAATAGTTCTCAAATATTGCTGACAATTTAGCTGATGTTATAGCGTTCCCAGTGAGAGGAAGATATAAATACGTATTTATATTTATAATTTTCCGGTAAGCACTAGTTTGTAATTTGTATTATTTTCATTAAATGCTTGTAAATGTAAAGTGAAATTTATGTGATAATCTGATTGTTAATCTAATAAGATAATTTATATAATACAGTAAAGAACAATTAATAAATTTAGACTTATCTTCTGGTTTTCAGGTAAATTCCGATGGGGTGAGCTCCTTAGGATGTAGTTGTCTATTAAATATGGATAAAACTAAGTTTTCCAAAGCAGTAGCGAATGAGGTCGTCTACGATGTTAGATATTGCCAATGAGGTGGTCTAGTGATGGCGAAAAATTCCTTAGTGGTAAGCTAGAGGGTACGTTTCAGCTAAAGAAGGAGTTAAAAAAAAGAACGATAATCTGTTCTTTATTCCTAAAAGATGAACAGCGAATTAAGATAAAGGTAAGTAGTTAATATAGAATAAAATTGAAATTAATAATAATGTAAAACTTACCACTCTTAAAGTGGAACCAATAAATGGTTATGAAAATAGATTTCCTAATTTCTTTCTTTCCACATTTGTAGGAAGAATCAATCCACAAAGGTGATTTTTGTTACTTAACAAATAGAAATAATCTTTCTACAAATGGAAATTTGGATAGAAAATGCGCAAAATGCGGAGTGCACAAAGTGGCTATTTCCAAAAATGAAAGTATCCAAAAAAAGGAACCGGTTTTTAAGGAAGCCAATTAGCTGTCAAATTGATGGAACAATAATTTTGAATTTAGTTATAGAGGAAGTTGGTTGGTACGTTGAGAAATAACTTTTTAGACTTATGACTTTTAAAATCGTTCTTTGACTTTTGACTTAAAATCGATGAAAGAAGTTTGTTTATGTTTTAATACAATAATTTTTTTTAGGTAATGGTGCAGGAAAAAGGTTATGAAGACTAAAATATCAAGCAACTAAACAATAATAGTGTCAATAATGATATACTTGTTTTCGATATAAGGAATGAATTATTAGAAATTTGTGTTTGGATTATTTAATAAGTAATGGTAAATGTATTATACATTAAACGAGTTTGATTATAATGATAATAAATATGCAATACCATTTATGTCAAAAATATGTTTAATAATCATATAAAACTCAAGATAAGCTCATTTTTAGTAACTTTACAGTTTGGACTCGTAACAAGACTTCGAATATCCTTCTCATTCACCTGATCTGACGCCACCTGACGCATACATTTGGGGCATAATGAAGGAAACAATATTTCATTCGGAAAATCTGCGGCGAATATTGTCGAACTACGCGAAAGAATACAAAATATTTTTCGGCAGTTCCATCAACCACTTTTTATAAATATGTTTATTGACTTACAAAATCGATATGAAGCTTGTTTGCATCGAAATGGTGAACATTTTGAACAGTTACATTACAAATTAAAAATTAATTTTTATTTTTATTTTCGGTACTGTTTATTTTGGCGGATACTGTATTATAGTCCATTTCTCAGGAAGCTTATGTTCTCTAAGTTGCTTGTTGGACTGTTAGGTACTTAATTAAAAAACTTGTTTAGTTAATATTACAAGTTTATTATTAAAGACAAGTTTAAAACAGTAATTTGTTTATCCTATATATTAAATGACCAATTAAGAGCATAATGGGAAAAATATAAAAAAGGCCTTTTATGAAACCAAAAACTTATTTGATCTAGAAATGATGTCAAATAAATTATTGTTAATTATACAACGATTAATAAAAAATGATTATCAAAATTTATTTATAATTAAAAAACAAATTTTTTGTTTTTAATTATCTTACTCAAACTAACAACTACAAGAATGTTTTTCGTATCGGGCCACAATGTAGTTCATCTATACTTTTAGTGTAGTCTGACTCTTGACAAACAACGTCGTTGTTAATAAATGTTCATTACCATAAGATGATACAATTGTTCTTTTCAGCTGATTAAGGATACAGTTCCGTGTTTGATGGTTATTGTTATTATTAAATTATTACTGGCCTTCTATGTTAGACTGATCCCAACGACCTCTTCCGATGTCTTTTCATACATCTCCGTCTTCATAGACAAAAATATGCCTGTCTTCTTTTATTACATTATTTAATTAATCTCCTGAACTTTTTAGTGAGTTTTTATATTGTTTAAATAAAAAATGAATAATATTGGTAAAATTACACAATAAAACATATTTATAGGTTAAAATTTACTTACAAATACTTGAAACAAGCTAATTTTATTATGTGTCCAATAATGACTTAAATTTTTAATCGAAACCGTATAAGATCTATGGGTACTACATGTTTATTGAACTAGATATAATTTAAATAATTTTCCATGATCAGTTTACATTAATTAGTTAAAAGTATATCAATTTTAAATAAAAATATAATACAATAGAAAATTGTTATCAGTTACATACTTATATCACTCAAATTATATATTATCTCTATTTTTATGTGAAAATCTGCTTTTGTATTATAATTGATTTCTGGTCATTATCTATATTTACGAGTATATTAACAGATACAATATAGTGACGGTATACTCAAAATATATGATAGCGAGCAACTACTCCATAAACTTTTTTTCAAAACTGAACTCGTTGTTTACTCACAAACGTGGTATTACATATGGCTGGTTCTATATTTCTTATTAATTTATAATTTTTTGTATTTTTACTAGCTATGAAAAATTGGCAGCAATCCATTAAACTAACAAAGTTTTATTTTAAAAGTTCTTTAATCGATTAATAAAAAAAGCAGTGCCTCATTGTTGTCTTTTAGGAATGTGCCATAAAAGCAATGTGAAGAATTATGGCAATCCAGCAAATTTTAGAAATGCAATTCTGTGTACGGAGGATAATTCTGGAATTTGTGATTTTTTATGTCTTTTTATACAATCTGAAAAAGTCATGGCATCACACACATTACACGGGAGTCTCGGTTGGTCTCTGGAGATGTGTAGCAAAGTGAAAGACGGAGAGATCGTAATAAAACAGACCTACGGCTGCCACGGGTGGTTTCTGTTTGTACGACCGCAATAAACTACCCTCATTATTTACAAAAATCAAGATAAATCTTTTGATTAAAGGGTAGGTTACGAATTCTTTCAACTGACCGGTAAATTACATTTAGCTTGCTATATTACTACTTGTTGCCTACCTAGAAAGAGCTCAAAAATAACTCCATGACAAAATTGTAGCTTGGGGATTTATTTTAATAAAAACTAAGATTACTTTAAGATTTAATATAAATTAATATAAAGTAGAAAATAACCTTCAACAACACCAGTTTATTGTTTTGTATCAGCATTTATGCGTACTTCAAAGTAATCTTTATAATTTTGTCAAATACTACTATTTTTTAAAAGATTACATATTAATACTTTTAGTATTTTTTTTACAAATTCTATTAAGTAATATGGAAACTGAAACAGTTATTTTATACCTTCGTCCGCTTTGTACGTTTCAAAGCGGATTTAAAGTTACCCTTTTCACAACTTAATCTAATTCTGGTAAGTTTCCTCTCAGAATTTCCGTTTACTTTGGTGCTCTTACTTGACCTCATTTTTAACTGACATTCGCCTGATTTATTTAATCTTTTAAGGATCTTTGAATCTAATTTTTCGTATTAGCGGAAAAACATTTTTAATTTGAAATACAAGAGTTTGCAAAATTTAATAAATTAGTTGCTGTTCAATTTCTATTTAAAATTGGAAAATTTCGATGGAAAATTAAAAGAGTAATATACCATAAATACAATAAAAAAATAAAAAACTTTTAAAACATTTTTATTACATTACAAAACAAATTTTTTCAAAAATAAATAACACAAATTTAACAGAAAATAATTTCTAAAATATAAATTTAAAATAATTTTACTCTGGAATTTATTTATTTAAACGTTTAACTAACTAAATAAATTGAAAACAATTGTTGTAAAAATTAACTCATGTCAATGACAGTTGTTTTCATAATAATTTCATAGTCAGATTTCCAAATTATTATTTTATTTTCGAGAGATAACTGGTGCACAAAATCTAATCAGGTAATTATTAGTATTTATTATTGGCAACGATACGTGTTTTAATAATAATTCATAATGATTAATATCAATAATATTTGAAATTCCAGTGAGAGTAAGAAGGAGATATATTGTTACGATTGCATTAGGAGTAGTATACAAATGAGCATGTTTATTTATAAATATTATGAAATTTCATTGGCGTCATATTTTTTTTTTAAGAAAATATTGTGGGAGGTCATATTGTTGTAGTAGGCGTACCGCTATAGGCAACACGTTTCACACAAATACCTTGAGAAAATATAATTTTATAGAATTAACAAAATTTAACCCCACAATATTAATGGCGCCCAACGTGGGGCGTTATAAAATTAATATAAATTTCATCTCTAAAGACTTATTGTATTAAATATTATTGTTGAACCGTGAGGTGATTTAAAAGTAACAATTTGAACATTTTGACCAAGTTTACATAAAATAAAAACAAGAGTAATAATTCTAGATTGTTCCAGACTACTCAGAGACATTTAGAAGTTTAGTAAACAAATGCTCAGTTGTATTTTCTTGAATCATATTAACATTGCTTGAGTAAAATAATTCTAAGATTTTCTTTGCAAAATTTTATATTTAGGTAACTATATACAAAAACTCAGTACAATTCCTGAAATAGGGAAACATCATTGTTATTGGGTGTGATATCTAGGTCTAATTACTTAAATTAAAACTGATTTCAAAACTCTATTTCAACTTAATTTAACAAAAATTTATATTTGATATAACTTAATCAAAATTGTCAAAATGGGTAAAATGAATATGAGTGATGAAGAATACTATGAAATAATGGAATTCTATTAAGAAGGAACTGAACAAAGATAATGAAGTTATAATTAAGGAATTAGATGAAACTAAAGAAAAATTGAAGAAAGAATTTAAAGAAAAAAAAGAAGGGATAAATAAAAATAATGATGACCTAAAGAAAAATTTAAATAAAACATTAGACAATAAAAGAGATGATAGTGAAGAAATTAGAGGAAGAATGGATAAAGAATTAGATGAAACTAAAGAAGAATTGAAGAAAGAAGTTAAAGAAAATAAAGAAGATTTAAACGATACATTTAATACGAAGTTTGATGAATCAAAGGAAGAAATGGGAAAAAAAGAAATCACAAGAAGAGATTAAAAATACAAAACAAGAAATTAAAGAAGAAATGAATAAGATGTTTGAGAAGAAATTTGATGAAAATAAGGAAGATTTGGATAAAATGAATAATGATTTTAATAAGAAAAATAGAAATTTACAAGAAGAGAGTAGTGAAGAAGTACAGGAAGGACCAGAACAACTACAAATCCCAGAAAAAAGAAGAGTAGAGAAGGAAGAGACAGAAAAGGATATAAAATCCTCAACAAGGATCACACAACAAAATATAAGAGAAATTAAGGAGTTGGAGACAGGAGTAAGAAAGGAGATTGGTTTGTACATCTCTCATGAACCATATAAAACCTTGTGTAATTCATATGGAGATTACGCATTAAATTCAAATCTATTCAATATCAATGAATTGTATAAAAAACGCAACAAATTCAAATCGACATTAAAAATAGTAGAACCAAACAATGAATTTGAAGAACTAATAAGAAAACAAAAAGACACTAAACAAAAGTTTAACCATTTCTTTCCACAGATTGAACAAAATTTAAAGAGAAGTTGTTTGGATAATAAAAAAGCCTTTGAAAGATCCGATCATATCAACTCTATGTGTGAAAAATTTAGTGTTGTAGGTGTTCATGGAAGTAATATTGGACCAGCTATGATCAAAGAAATAAATGAAACAAAATTTATCTTTCCAGAAAACATTGAATTCTACAGTAAAGATGTGTGCGAAATAAACAAATATTTAACTGAAAGAAAATTTGACCTAACTCTGCGAGATCCTCCTTGGTGGAATAAATATAATTGGAGGAAAAGGAAAAAAACATCAGATGGCTATAACATGATGTTTAATGAAGATTTAAAGAGTTTAACAATCGACAGCTTATTATCGGATGATGGTCTACTTGTAGTATGGTGTACATATTCTAGACAAAATTTAAATGCACCTCTCAATAAGATATTTCCACATTGGCAAGTACACTTTAGTGCAAAATGGTACTGGTTAAAAATAACAAAAAGTGGTGAACCAATTTCTGAGTTCTCTCAAAACCCTGGTAAACAACCTTATGAAAAAATTATATTTGCTAGTAGAAAATGTTTAACACATAAAATTCAAGATGATAAAATACTGATCAGTATTCCAATTATTTTGCATTCACATAAAAATCCTTTGGTAGAAGTACTAGAGGAATTTTCAATGTTATACAGCTGTTCAGATATGTGAGTCCTTCTGATGAAAATTCGGTGTGTTTACCTAAAACATAAAATTTATTAATGGTTATTTAGTTATGTTACAATTACAATTATGTTAATTACTTTGTTTAAAATTATTTTAAGGGAATTTCTGTTTTCTTTCATAATTTAAAATGATACAGGTGTCATGACTGGTGAAATGTGGGAACGTTTTATTCTAATGAACTTAAAGAGACAAAGAGATTTTCAATGTATTTGTCATTAAGGACATATTTTGAGATTTATAAATGTTGAGGAAGTACCTCAAATAAAATGAAGTAAATGTGACTTCACTATATTTGTCAAAGGTCATATGGTGAGCTAAGGAAAAATTGTTTTTCTGAGAGAAAAATCCTCAGGAAAATTTTCAAGATATGAGAATAATAATATAATTTAAAATATTGTCACGTTTGTGTGTGGACACATGACGAAATATTAATGAGAAAAGGAATCGTGTGTAACGATTCTAGTATGAATATTGATAGATAAATGAGTTTTAATGTAAAATGTTCAATAAAAAAGTAATACCCAGTCAAAGTGTACCAAAAATCATGAACAATACGGAAATTCTCGTGTTAAAGAAGGAAAACTAATTTGTTTGATTTTAGAAAATGTTTTAGGTAAAGCAATGTTAATAATATCTATTACTTTTTTTTGGTCTGTGAGAAAAACACACATTAATTAATTTTTTTTAACTTGATTTAATTTAAAGTAAATTTAGGTTTGAATTTTCCTGAATTATTCTTTAGAATTAAATTGACAAAGCCAATTATAATAATTACAAGAAAATTCAGGGAAATTGTTACGATTGCATTAGGAGTAGTATACAAATGAGCATGTTTATTTATAAATATTATGAAAGAGATACTGAATTGGTGTACAACATTCGGGGGAAAACAATAATTAAAAAAATCATTGTAAGTCTTTGTTCGATTTTTTTTTATGAAACTAAATTAATAGATAGAAAGATAATAGCAAAACTACAAGTTGAGTTTAATTTATTCCAGATAATTATTCCATAAATTTTATAAATTTCTTAAATTGTACCTTGAAAATAATGGATTAGTTTTAATTTCTAGATGTTAAGGACAAATTTGTGACCACTCCCAAAATCAGGAGGAATAATTTTAGAATGCCAAATCTCACTAAAATAAAATCACTCTGTAAAACAAAGTTCCAATAAACATCATTTGAGCTTAACAGTCACCAACATAAAAAAACTGATATTTTTTAGTAACTTTTCCTTCACTGCCAACATAAATTTATTTATTTTTGTTCAAAAGGAAAGCTGGGAGAACAAAAGAATTATCGGTAACCATGGTTTTGTTGAATCTAAAATCTCTCTCTTGTTTTTTGTTCCTGAAAGCGAAAGGAGGGTAAGAAATTTGTCCTGATAAAATTAAAATTTTTATAAGTAAAATTAAACAATTAACGCATAATAATGCAATATAAATGCTTATATCTATAAAGTGTGTGTATAAAAGTGTATTTCCATAAAAAATTTAACCTACCTGACAAGAAATTGGGGCCAAAGTGTATTGGCATCCAATACTAGCAGTATTGGCATTCGATACTAGCAGTTCCAGGAGAACAGGCAAGTTATTTAAGTTTCAAGGAACATATTCCTGTCCATTAGAAGGTGACAACAGTTATAAGAATTCTACATCTGAGGTATTTGGGGCCAATTTGCTCCATCACACATTTAGCAAGAGTTAAATACCAGGACTCTACAACATCCATGCATGGACCAAATTCTGAACATTTTTAAGGTGATATCAATTATTATTGTTCTATTTTAATATTTGACATTTTCGATAAACTCTAGAATTTCAACAATTATTATTGCTCTATTTTAATGTTTAACATTTTCGATGAACTTTAGAATTTCATACTGATTTTTGTTTTATCACTAATTCATTTGTACAAGATCCATATTTATTGTCAAAACTTATTCGTATTATAAAGGTTTTATTTAAATTAGCACGTGCTACAACTTTGATGTAGTTTGTTCTTGGAAGAGAGAACAGGATATTCAGTTATTTTCACATTCTTACAGTTCAATTGAAGAATACTGTTTCATAACTAAGAACACGCTATATTTTAATTTAAGGTACATTCAATAGGAATGAAAAATTAAAAAAAAAATTGTACTCACTTGTAACATCAATCCATTTTGGAATCTTTCTAATGCATCTTTTTCAGCGACATTGAACAATAAATGTCTCTTTTGAATTTCTGTTTATTTCAAACATAAAGCAATCTGGGAAATATAATTTTATAACAACCACTTCTAAATTAACTCCCATCAGCTGTGACTTTCAGTTCAGAACCTTAATCTTACAAAACACAGCATTTGACTGGAAGGAATAATCATATAGTTCGAACCTACACACGTAACCTGAGCGGGTGACGTCATACAGTGACCGGAGGAACTACTTAAGTATCTTTTTCGTTATTTGTTTTTAATCATAAAAAATTTTTAAGAGTCTCATTGCTTTGAGCAGCCTGGTTTAATTTAATTTCATTGGCGTCATATTTTTTTTTTAAGAAAATATTGTGGGAGGTCATATTGTTGTAGTAGGCGTACCGCTATAGGCAACACGTTTCACACAAATACCTTGAGAAAATATAATTTTATAGAATTAACAAAATTTAACCCCACAATATAGACAGGAGACATTTAAAATATTACGAGATAAGAGTCTAACAAAAACTATAACATCAACAAAAGTGTTTTTATACTATATCAATATATAACTGTTAATATACTTTTAGTATATGGTCACTATATTATGTCGGTTAACATGAAAGTGTCTATTTTGGCAACAATTTATAAAAACAGAGAAATAATTTCTATTATTGATAATGAACAGAAATCAATTTAAATACAAAAGCAGTTTTTGCCATACAAATAGAGATAATATGTAATTTGAGTGATATCAACTTGTAACTGGTAATTTTTTCTATTGTATTATATTTTTATGTATATTATGCAAAATAGTTTAAAATTCATTGTATCATTATATTTTCAACTAGTTTATGTTAACTGATCAAAGGAAATTATTTAAAAAATATCTAATTAAAAATTTATGTTATTATTAGAGTAAATTTTTGTATGTGAACAATTTACTTATACTTAGTAGATTGTTCTAGCAGTTAGTTATGTAGTGATAAAAAAGACAGACCTGTTTGTATTGAATTTGTTCTAGATAGTTTTAAGGATTAGACAGTGTTAGTACGTCTAGTTGTATGTAGGTAAGACAGAGATATAAATAATGTTCTAGAGCATTATTAGCTACCCAGAACCAGCATGAAGTTTCTGGAAGCTTAGAAACTATATAAAGGCCTTTTGTTTGAAGTCGTGGACATTATTAATTTATAGTTAGTCAATCATAAATAATCAGTAATAGTCGATCAGTGAGTTGAAATCAAGGACTAAGTAAATACTTAAGTTCATATCATCAGTTAATGATAAAAAACAGTCTTCAAAAATTATTCCTAGTGAAATAAGGAAAAAAAGTGACATTATAAGATTATAAGTGATAAAAGTGCATTTAAGGTCATATTCGGATTGTATATAAAATATTATAAATTACAAATATTTAAACAATTACAACCACCAAACACTGAATTTTATCATTGAATCCGTTGGAGAGAACAATTGTATCAGACCTTAATCTAAGTAATTCTACCTTCAACACTAGATCTTTGACAATTTTAAATAATGGTTTAAAATTCAATGTGTCCACTCCTAATCTGAAAACCAATTTAAAAACGTTAGCTTTGGACACAGAAATGTGATTTAATTGACAAGAGTAGATGTTTCACCTTTGATTCAAAAGTTCTTTGCCAGAAATAATAATCCTCATCATAACAATTTACATCTAGTTAAGTCCCTTGCTATAACTAGCAAAGAAATTAAGGATCTTAAAAGTAAAATATCTTAAGAGAATTTGGTCATTTCCAGGGCAGATAAGGGTGATTGTGTTGTAATTCTTAATAGGGTGGATTATATAAGTAAGGTAGACTCCTTTATTACTGCTGATCCCTTCTTCTTTCTTCTGACCCTACTTCTAAGTTCCATAAAGATTTAAGAAATAAACTTAAATTATATTCCGATATCTAAGAACAGTAAACAACTAAAATGTTGGATTAACTTTCACTATTTATTCGTAAAATACTTTAAAAGTAATGACGGCCGTTTCGCTATAGAACTAGCATCGTCAGATTGACATATTAAAGTTACATTTTGTTTGTTTATAGCTAGGTACCTGAGGTTGATTAGGTAGTATTAAGGCTAGACCAAGTATGGAAGTAATAAGACATTACAATATTAAAGCCTACACGTTATTAGCCCTAAGGGATTATCCTGGATGTATTTCCCTCTACGATCTGTATAACTGTGCAATGATATAGAAAAACCAGGAAAAAACTATATCATGCTGATCTTTACAATAACTTAATATATTAATATATTAATATATTGTGTTACAATTACGTCTTATCTATGTATAAAATGAAAACTTAATCAAAGTAAACCGTTTAATAGTGGTGAACTACTTTATATTGTTGATTGTTTTATCACAAATATGTAATATTTGAATGTCATTGGTGTCTATAAGTGTGTGGATGTCCATACTTGTTCTAGCCTGAATACTATAATCAACATGAGGTACGTAGCCACAAACAAATAAAATGTAACTTCAATATGTCAATCTAATGATGCTAGTTCTATAGCGAAACGGCCGTCATTACATTTAAAGTATTTTACGGATAAATAGTGAAAGTTAATTCAACCTTTTAGTTGTTCACTGTTCTTAATAAGATAAAATTTCACGTAGTAAGGGTTTGTACAATAAATTTCATATATTCCGATACTTTAAAAATGTTTGATACTCATGTCTACCAACTTATTCAAATGGCCCCAATTACTCTTCCTCTTTATCGACTTCCTAAGATACACAAAGATAACGTACCGATTAGACCAGTTGTTGTTTCCTTCCTTAACTATTTAGCTTCAAAACTTTCTTATTTCCTCAATAATTTAATTAGAAAGATCACCAATTTCAACAACAAATTTTTCATTAAGAATTCATTTGACTTGTGTTATAAAATTTTTAATATTATTAGAGTATTTTCTTTAGATGTTTCTCCCCTTCAGAATGTACTTCACTTGTTGAAGATCTGTTGATTTCAGAAGGATGGAACTTACATATGGTTGATGATGTTGTTTCTCTTGTTGATGATTTTGTCTCTTGATCAAAACTTTTTTCAACTCTATACTAAGTATTACAATCAAACAACTGGTTTGGCGAAAGGCCTCAATCTGAGCCCCTTACTGGCTGAGATATTTTTGAACAATCTGAAATCACAGTTTTCTAATAGTACTGCATATATAAATCATCTTATATTCTATTACCATGATGTGGATGATTGTTTTGTTCTGATTAATGGTAGTCAACAGGATGCTCTTAATGTTCTCAACTATACTAACACTATCCATTCAAGAATAAAATTTACCATTGAAGTGGAGGTTAATAATAGAATCCCATTTCTTGATCTTTTGATCATTCGGAATATGGTGTCACATAGGCTTGAATTTGAAATTTATAGAAAACCTACCACTACTGGCATGGTAATTAATTATAATTTTAACCATCCATTCTGCCATAAGATAGCTGTCTTCAATAGCTTGTTTCACAGAGCTTTCAACATTCCCCCATCTTCCTCTGCATTTAATAATGAAATAAATATTATTAAGCAAATTGCTTTTAATAATGGTTTTCCTATTTCTCTTATTAATAAGTTATACAACAGGTTTTTAATAGATTTAAAATTAGGTTTGCTTATGTCTCTTCTTAACTTGGTTCTTTCTCTCATACTGAATCTAATTTTGTTGGTTTCTTACATTTTTTTGGTCCTATTTCTTACAAATTTGGAAACATTCTTAGGAAGTATGATATTGAATTTGGTTTTGAAACCAACAATATCTTAAGATCCTTTTTGGTCAACACTAAAGACTCTCCTGGAATATATAAGTTACACTGCGGTGACGGCAATGCTGTGTATATTGGTCAGTCAGGACGCCTTTTAGACACTAGAATAAAAAAAACATCTCAATCATGTTAAAAATTACTAAGACTTTGACCCACTTAATTCACCATTTGCCTTTGCCAACCATTTCATTGCTGAAAATTACACTTTTTCTAATTCCAACGTTTCGAGGTTACATAATAGTTTTAAAGGTCCCAGGATGAATTTACTTGAAATGTTAGTGATCAATGATGCATACAGTGTAGTTGTATGTTTGAACGAACAGTTAAGACCGAAGGACCCTTACATATTTCTTGGTCTTCCCTTTTAATGGTACTTATGTGTTTGTAACAGATTTTACTTTGTCTTCCATATTTCCTTTATTTTTTTTTCTGTTGTCCACTTCCTTCAATAATTGGTTTTGCTTTATTTCTATTGTTACTAATTAGCTTCGTACATTTTTCTAGGTTGTTTATCTTAATTTTCAATTAATCTTAATTGTTATTGTCAACATAACCTCATAAACCTTTTGTTCTTCTTCTTGTGACTTATTCTTCTTGCCCTTTGTTATGTTGGACTACAGTTACACTGGAAATATGTCTATGTTGAACTCGCCCCCCCTTTTTTTTTCTTTTTTAAAAAATATTAAAAGTTAATTTTAGACTGCAAATTTTATACATTTTATCCTAGATGTTTTTACATTTATTTATTTTTCTATTGTTGGTTCGTTGGTTCGTTTGAAAATGTTTGTAATATTATATTTTATGTTTTAATTATGGTATTCATATTTATACTTGTATTAATTTTTACACTAAGGTATAATTTTTCTTTTCTTTTTAATTTGCACCAATAAAATAACGTTTTTATAGCCTGATGATGGCCTCAATATTAGGCCGAAACTAGTTGCTATTATTGTTTTCCATCAACATAAAGAATAAAATTCCGTGACATAGACTTTGGGTTTTTCATTTGGTGACTAAAATATATAATTGGAAGAATAATAATTCTTTGCTAGTTAAACTAACCCTAAAACGCATATACGTTCACTTATAAAATAGATTCGACGAGAGTGACCCTGTTAAACTTTGATCAGACCATAAAACAATACATAACAGTACCTGTTAACATTTTAAGCACCTGGTATCCTAAATATTAAATTCAATTAGTACCGCTAGCTCCATCTATCCTAAAACATTTTTAAGAATAAAATAATGAATACGGTCTCTATAATTATAATTGGAAATTCAAAGTAGCTACGCTACGAGGTGTACTAATGAGTTGGCATTATCGAGTTCAAGAGGTTTTAATAATTATTCCCAGTCTTATTTCTTCTATTGATTTACTGTCATATACAGAAAGTTGGAATATAATACAGTAAACTAGAGGCAACTCTTTAATTGAAGATTCTGTAAACCAGAAGCATCTCTTGAATTTGGAGATTCCGTAAACTTGAACAGCTTGTAAACTTTAAGCTCTCGTATGTACATTCTTAACTGGATTATCTCTACAACTGGGGCAGATCATCCCTCCACTAGTGATCTTCTATAATCATTTGGAACCACCTAGACAGTGCCGTAGCGACCCCAAGGTGCGGCGAAGGATCGTCCACTATTGTAACAAAAAAGTTTATTGTGATCTATCAAGTTTACTGTTCCCATATTTTTTCTCTTTTATTTCCGTGTATATCTATCTATATCGTCAACTGTATTAGAATAATTATTTTTAAAGAACTGTTTGCGGATTATTTTGTTGTAACGTATTCTCTACCTCATTAATTTCAGCACCAAGGAAATCTTATTATCTTTTATATGTTTGTACATTTTCAAATCATTTTTTTATCTTCATAGACAGTTTTTTCTGACATCTTTCTGTCATCTTATAATACTTATTTAAATAACTCAGCTTAAAACAACTTTTTTCAGTAGTATCATAAAAAATAAAAAGATTTCAGTGGCGCCCTTATAATTTCTTAAAGAAACAAATATTGTACAATAGTCAGAGCTAATGAACTTACTCACCCCTAGCCGAGGTATTTAACTATCATAATTTTTGCTGTGATAAACATTTATAAATATTGTTAATTATTGAAATATCTTTTACAATTAATTAAAGACGAAATTAAGATTAATGTTTGTTTTACTGTAAATTACATTTTTTCTTTTGGTATATAGTTATTTTATAAAAGTTAACTAAGTAATTTTATAAATTCACTATCAACAGGTAACTCATATTACAAATTGTCGCCCAACGCACAAATAACATTACAAATTTCGTGCCCCACGTTGGGCGCCACTGAAATCTTTTTATTTTTTATGATACTACTGAAGAATGTTGTTTTAAGCTGAGTTATTTAAATAGGTATCATAAGATGACAGAAAGATGTCAGAAAAAACTGTCTATAAAGATAAAAAAAATGATTTGAAAATGTACAAACATATAAAAGATAATAAGATTTCCTTGGTGCTGAAATTAATGAGGTAGAGAATACTTTACAACAAAATAATCCGCAAACAGTTCTTTAAAAATACTTATTCTAATACAGTTGACGATATAGATAGATATACACGGAAATAAAAGAGAAAAAATATGGGAACAGTAAACTTGATAGATCACAATAAACTTATCTGTTACAATAGTGGACGATCCTTCGCCGCACCTTGGGGTCGCTACGGCACTGTCTAGGTGGTTCCAAATGATTATGGAAGATCACTAGTGGAGGGATGATCTGCCCCAGTTGTAGAGATAATCCAGTTAAGAATGTACATACGAGAGCTTAAAGTTTACAAGCTGTTCAAGTTTACGGAATCTCCAAATTCAAGAGATGCTTCTATTTGTAATATTATTTGTGCGTTGGGCGACAATTTGTAATATGAGTTACCTGTTGATAGTGAATTTATAAAATTATTTAGTTAACTTTTAAAAAATAACTATATACCAAAAGAAAAAATGTAATTTACAGTAAAACAAACATTAATCTTAATTTCGTCTTTAATTAATTGTAAAAGATATTTCAATAATTAACAATATTTATAAATGTTTATCACAGCAAAAATTATGATAGTTAAATACCTCGGCTAGGGGTGAGTAAGTTCATTAGCTCTGACTATTGTACAATATTTGTTTCTTTGAGAAATTATAAGGGCGCCACTGAAATCTTTTTATTTTTTATGATACTACTGAAGAAAGTTGTTTTAAGCTGAGTTATTTAAATAAGTATCATAAGATGACAGAAAGATGTCAGAAAAAACTGTCTATGAAGATAAAAAAATGATTTGAAAATGTACAAACATATAAAAGATAATAAGATTTCCTTGGTGCTGAAATTAATGAGGTAGAGAATACGTTACAACAAAATAATCCGCAAACAGTTCTTTAAAAATACTTATTCTAATACAGTTGACGATATAGATAGATATACACGGAAATAAAAGAGAAAAAATATGGGAACAGTAAACTTGATAGATCACAATAAACTTATCTGTTACAATAGTGGACGATCCTTCGCCGCACCTTGGGGTCGCTACGGCACTGTCTAGGTGGTTCCAAATGATTATCGAAGATCACTAGTGGAGGGATGATCTGCCCCAGTTGTAGAGATAATCCAGTTAAGAATGTACATACGAGAGCTTAAAGTTTACAAGCTGTTCAAGTTTACGGAATCTCCGAATTCAAGAGATGCTTCTGGTTTACAGAATCTTCAATTAAAGAGTTGCCTCTAGTTTACTGTATTATATTCCAACTTTCTGTATATGACAGTAAATCAATAGAAGAAATAAGACTGGGAATAATTATTAAAACCTCTTGAACTCGATAATGCCAACTCATTAGTACACCTCGTAGCGTAGCTACTTTGAACTTCCAATTATAATTATAGAGACCGTATTTATTATTTTATTATTAAAAATGTTTTAGGATAGATGGAGCTAGCGGTACTAATTGAATTTAATATTTAGGATACCAGGTGCTTAAAATGTTAACAGGTACTGTTACATTTTATGACACATAAAGCAGTTAAAAGTTACTTTTTTGCTGTTTTTTTTGTATGGATTAACTAAGATGTCATCTCTCTATAATATTAAATAACATATTACAACGAGTTTTAGTTTATAATTGTGCAGCACAACTTCAATAGGAGAAAGTATTGCCCTAATAATACCAGATATACCGCATTCTAATAAATCCATTATATTAATGATTACTTGTTATTAAATGTTCTATTTCCCTAATAATCTTCATATTAATGACTGAAATGCCATCTCAAATAGTTAAAACTTTGAATCTGAACCATAGAACATTTTTCCGAAAATCGATAAGAAATAATAACATTTTTGACAACATTTTTGAAAGAAAAAGTCAATATTACCTCCAACTTGATCGTTGCCTGGCAACCGAAAATAACAGTAAGGAAATATTTCTGTACTGTAAGAAAATGTTATTTCCATACAGTAAACTTTAGAACATAAATGCAGGTTTTTTCCTAAACAATTTTATTTTTAAAACTTTCAGCACAAACAAGGTTAACATTATATTTTAAAATTATTACCTATTATTTGTTATATTTACTGTTATTTGTCAATTAGTACAAGTATATCTTGTACAGTCATTTTATCCAGCTCGTCCATTCTGCAAGCTCCGGAAATTCCAAATATTACAGCTACCTACAATAATAAATAAGCATGTAAAGAATCCAAATATAATTTCAAGTTTTGTAAGTTACCTTAATCATTAAATATTCCTTATCTGGAGCTTCCTGAATAATAGTATATTACGTAACGTGTGTGGTAAAATGCTTTACAGCAATATTTACGTACTATACTTTACCTACGACCTACTTGTACCTGCATTAATAATCATTTTGTTAAAAATAATTGAACAAGAGCAACAATAGATTTTTTTAATCTTTTTATTGTATACTAATTAAATACTTAACATTAGTTATATTGGGTGGAGTTAAATTCATTTCACTATCACTTGACATTTTTTAATTGTATTAAATTGTATTAAAGTTCACGCATACAAACAAGTTATAAGAACATTAAAAAATGGTATGTTTTTTGCTAGTCGTTTGTTGATAAATAATAACGTGTGCGCATGCGGTCAGACGTCAGACGCATGCGCAGATGCTCAATGTGTAAAAGATTTTAAATTTGTCGGTTCAATGTACTCCTTATTGTAGTATAACTCATTTTCATCATTTTTATATACTTTACCTACGACCTACTTGTACCTGCATTAATAATCATTTTGTTAAAAATAATTGAACAAGAGCAACAATAGATTTTTTTAATCTTTTTATTGTATACTAATTAAATACTTAACATTAGTTATATTGGGTGGAGTTAAATTCATTTCACTATCACTTGACATTTTTTAATTGTATTAAATTGTATTACAGTTCACGCATACAAACAAGTTATAAGAACATTAAAAAATGGTATGTTTTTTGATAGTCGTTTGTTGATAAATAATAACGTGTGCGCATGCGGTCAGACGTCAGACGCATGCGCAGATGCTCAATGTGTAAAAGATTTTAAATTTGTCGGTTCAATGTACTCCTTATTGTAGTATAACTCATTTTCATCATTTTTGAGTGATTAATTTAGTGTTACTGATCGGTTTCTCGCGTAATATTAACATTTACTGCATTCTTAATATTTAATACGGTTTCGTATAGTAACTGAAGTAATATTTTAGTACAAAACGAGTAAAAAGTGTCTTTTATATGTTACGATTGTATCCACAAGTTGAAACAGCTTTGTAAGTATTTTTAAAAAGTATCTCGGTAATAGTAATTTTATAAATGTTAAAATAATTAATTTAATTGCATAAAAATAACGTAAATTAATCTGGGAAACGTAATTAAGTACATTTATATTATGATCCATTTATACAGACAGAAAGTAGGGTTAATGGAAACGAATCAAATATATATTTTTAAATAACTCTAAATTTATATATATATATATATATATATATATACAAATGGTACTAGTATTTTTGCGGGAATGAATTAAATCAAAAAAATGAAGATATTGGGTTAAGCCCGCTAATGCAGCCGTAGACACGTGTTTCTGTCTCCTTAGACTTCATCAGTACGGCATAGCTAAGGAGAATATTACCAAAAAAACACGGAATGATGGAAAACAATATAAATCACACAAACGGAGTCAACACAAGGGCCAACCGCACATTTGTGACTTCAATTGGAATTACCGATTGATTGTCGGCGAAATTCCAACATCGCCACGGAGGCAGATATAACCACCTGAGAGCCAAACCGATCACCAGAAATAAATACAAATGGTACTAGTATTTTTGCGGGAATGAATTAAATCAAAAAATGAAGATATTGGGTTAAGCCCGCTAATGCAGCCGTAGACACGTGTTTCTGTCTCCTTAGACTTCATCAGTACGGCATAGCTAAGGAGAATATTACCAAAAAAACACGGAATGATGGAAAACAATATAAATCACACAAACGGAGTCAACACAAGGGCCAACCGCACATTTGTGACTTCAATTGGAATTACCGATTGATTGTCGGCGAAATTCCAACATCGCCACGGAGGCAGATATAACCACCTGCGTGACAAACCGTTACCCAGAAATAAATACAAATGGTACTAGTATTTTTGCGGGAATGAATTAAATCAAAAAAATGAAGATATTGGGTTAAGCCCGCTAATGCAGCCGTAGACACGTGTTTCTGTCTCCTTAGACTTCATCAGTACGGCATAGCTAAGGAGAATATTACCAAAAAAAACACGGAATGATGGAAAACAATATAAATCACACAAACGGAGTCAACACAAGGGCCAACCGCACATTTGTGACTTCAATTGGAATTACCGATTGATTGTCGGCGAAATTCCAACATCGCCACGGAGGCAGATATAACCACCTGCGTGACAAACCGTTACCCAGAAATAAATACAAATGGTACTAGTATTTTTGCGGGAATGAATTAAATCAAAAAAATGAAGATATTGGGTTAAGCCCGCTAATGCAGCCGTAGACACGTGTTTCTGTCTCCTTAGACTTCATCAGTACGGCATAGCTAAGGAGAATATTACCAAAAAAAACACGGAATGATGGAAAACAATATAAATCACACAAACGGAGTCAACACAAGGGCCAACCGCACATTTGTGACTTCAATTGGAATTACCGATTGATTGTCGGCGAAATTCCAACATCGCCACGGAGGCAGATATAACCACCTGCGTGACAAACCGTTACCCAGAAATAAATACAATAATAAATACCGTTTGTGTGATTTATATTGTTTTCCATCATTCCGTGTTTTTTTGGTAATATTCTCCTTAGCTATGCCGTACTGATGAAGTCTAAGGAGACAGAAACACGTGTCTACGGCTGCATTAGCGGGCTTAACCCAATATCTTCATTTTTTGATTGAATTCATTCCCGCAAAAATACTAGTACCATTTGTATTTATTTCTGGGTAACGGTTTGTCACGCAGGTGGTTATATCTGCCTCCGTGGCGATGTTGGAATTTCGCCGACAATCAATCGGTAATTCCAATTGAAGCCACAAATGTGCGGTTGGCCCTTGTGTTGACTCCGTTTGTGTGATTTATATTGTTTTCCATCATTCCGTGTTTTTTTGGTAATATTCTCCTTAGCTATGCCGTACTGATGAAGTCTAAGGAGACAGAAACACGTGTCTACGGCTGCATTGAGCTTAACCAATATCTTCATTTTTTGATTTAATTCATTCCCGCAAAAATACTAGTACCATTTGTATTTATTTCTGGTGGTAACGGTTTGTCACGCAGGTGGTTATATCTGCCTCCGTGGCGATGTTGGAATTTCGCCGACAATCAATCGGTAATTCCAATTGAAGTCACAAATGTGCGGTTGGCTCCTTGTGTTGACTCCGTTTGTGTGATTTATATTGTTTTCCATCATTCCGTGTTTTTTTGGTAATATTCTCCTTAGCTATGCCGTACTGATGAAGTCTAAGGAGACAGAAACACGTGTCTACGGCTGCATTAGCGGGCTTAACCCAATATCTTCATTTTTTGATTTAATTCATTCCCGCAAAAATACTAGTACCATTTGTATTTATTTCTGGGTAACGGTTTGTCACGCAGGTGGTTATATCTGCCTCCGTGGCGATGTTGGAATTTCGCCGACAATCAATCGGTAATTCCAATTGAAGTCACAAATGTGCGGTTGGCCCTTGTGTTGACTCCGTTTGTGTGATTTATATTGTTTTCCATCATTCCGTGTTTTTTTTGGTAATATTCTCCTTAGCTATGCCGTACTGATGAAGTCTAAGGAGACAGAAACACGTGTCTACGGCTGCATTAGCGGGCTTAACCCAATATCTTCATTTTTTTGATTTAATTCATTCCCGCAAAAATACTAGTACCATTTGTATTTATTTCTGGGTAACGGTTTGTCACGCAGGTGGTTATATCTGCCTCCGTGGCGATGTTGGAATTTCGCCGACAATCAATCGGTAATTCCAATTGAAGTCACAAATGTGCGGTTGGCCCTTGTGTTGACTCCGTTTGTGTGATTTATATTGTTTTCCATCATTCCGTGTTTTTTTGGTAATATTCTCCTTAGCTATGCCGTACTGATGAAGTCTAAGGAGACAGAAACACGTGTCTACGGCTGCATTAGCGGGCTTAACCCAATATCTTCATTTTTTTGATTTAATTCATTCCCGCAAAAATACTAGTACCATTTGTATTTATTTCTGGGTAACGGTTTGTCACGCAGGTGGTTATATCTGCCTCCGTGGCGATGTTGGAATTTCGCCGACAATCAATCGGTAATTCCAATTGAAGTCACAAATGTGCGGTTGGCCCTTGTGTTGACTCCGTTTGTGTGATTTATATTGTTTTCCATCATTCCGTGTTTTTTTGGTAATATTCTCCTTAGCTATGCCGTACTGATGAAGTCTAAGGAGACAGAAACACGTGTCTACGGCTGCATTAGCGGGCTTAACCCAATATCTTCATTTTTTTGATTTAATTCATTCCCGCAAAAATACTAGTACCATTTGTATTTATTTCTGGGTAACGGTTTGTCACGCAGGTGGTTATATCTGCCTCCGTGGCGATGTTGGAATTTCGCCGACAATCAATCGGTAATTCCAATTGAAGTCACAAATGTGCGGTTGGCCCTTGTATATATATATATATATATATATTAAATGTAATCTTATATCTAATAAATGTTATCTGCCATTTATGTGTAGTATAAAATTCACCTTTAAATATGTAAATAGGAAATTTTGAATAAAATAGCGACGTCTATTGTTGCAAAGTGGTTGCTACGGAAGCCGTGCGTTTATTTTACGTGCGTAAAGAGATACATTACATAGGTTGTAGATTGTGTGTTATTGACGGTTTAGAGGGGTGGTTGTAGGTAAATTTGTTTATTTCTTCTTTAGCATTTTTATTCGTAAGGTAGTCCATGAAGCGGTTGTATGCATAGTTATACTTATTTCTAGATTTTACTGGTAAAAATTCCAATGATGCAGCATTCACTGCCTCCGTGAGGCTTGCGTCTCGACTGGCAATTTTTACGATCGCCCGGGAATGTTAAGCTTTTTTACTAGGTATACAATATACTGTTGTTAAGTGAAAAACTTGACCCACAATTAAAAAATGGACTATTAAAATTTTACACTTATGACAATATATATCTCCTTGGTTAAGGACCAATCAGTGAATTTCAAATTTGGAATTTTCAGCCAATAGAATCGGAACTACAGTGTAAATACAGCTTGTTGCTGTATTTTTACGGTGATAAATCCGCTGAGTTTTTGTTTTACTGACCAATTAGTGTTCACATTGTTAGTTTTTGATTTCTGTAAATTCATTTAAATTAAAATGGTGATACGATTTTTCTTTATTTCAAATCGATATGTTGTCGTCCTAATTATTATTCCTGGTATTATTAATAACCTATAATTTTTAAAATTTAAAAATTAAAAAAAAAGACATAAAAATAATTCATCCAAGGGAATTCAAAAAAACATCGCGGAGAATAAAAAAGTATTCTATTTAAAGTAAATAGAAACGGCGTCTGAGATATTAGATGAAGAGATTTTGGAGCGAATCCGAATACGGACTAAACATTTCTGCTCATGTTAACAACTACAACGAAGTGACTAGTTCATTTCACGTTTTATATGCCAGCGAATAAATAAGAACATTTTAAATTTTATTAGTTTTTTTTGCTTCAAGAGCTTATTTAGGGCGAAAGGATAAAAACTGCAAGAAACTGTAAAAGCTTCTATATTTTTTGTGTCATGTCTGTCAAATTTAATAAAATAACATGAATCCATGTTTTGTATACAGGTTGTTACCAAGAAGTTTAATATAATAAACTGAGATTATTGTTTTGTATATTCAAACTTAACTTAAAGAAAGTAGCTACACTTTACAATTTTTTTAAGTGTTCTTTATTTAAGATTTCAATTAGACTAGCATTTGAAGCAACAGCAAAGATAATAACCAATAAATTTTTTATACCTATTTTATTAAATGACATTCTCATATAACAAACCATTATTAGCGATCAGAGATACCCACTTTTTAGGAACGGAAATATAAATTAAAAGTAATACCGTTAAAAAAACTATTAAAAAGCTATTTAAAGAACATAATGTTATAATATGATCAGTAGGAGTTAATAGAGTAAATCTTTCCGGAAATAAACTTAACAATCACTGAAAACTTTTGTCGAACATCACCAGCAAACATGACAGTGGTTGCACGCATGATCTGGTTAGAACTTATCTTTAAGAAACCCATGTAAGGCCTGTTATTAGAGGACACGTTCCATATATGGAATACCTTAAAATTGAACAAACCAAAAGTGGCAACATCGAAGAATCATTACCAATACGTTGTAATGGTTGGATGTGACTTCTGACAGTCAGTTACAAACTGTTGCGTGTATGTGTTGTTATTTCACAGGTCGATTTGATTTTACACGACATAGTAAAGTATTTTAGGTATGTATTTTAAATTTTGATACACCAAGTTAGAATAAATATAGAAATGTCCGATTGTGTCTTGTATGTTTATATAATTTAAGTTTAAGTTTCTGATATTGCAATCCAAGCTTAGCTTATTGTAAACACGTAAATTTGTTCAACGAACAGAAAGATGGCCAGGTACCTTATATGGAATACCACGCTGTTCCTATTTTGGAATATTCGATATTAGGTAAACTCGTTTTTTTTACAATTCCAAAAAATATCTGCAAAATTTTTTAAAATAATTCAAATTTATTATCAACTTTTTACAGTAAAATACCATGGGTCGTAAAAAATAGAATTTATCGTTTATCTATTAAGTCAAATATAACACCAGCCCAGGCTGTTGAGACAAATTTAGGAAGATCCTCAGTTTTACCACGAAACCTAGAAGATCAGTAGGTAGATTATCTACTTTTAATGGAAAGAAAGTTTTATGGATTAACACGAAGTGATGTTAAAAGAATGGCTTATCAGCTGGCTACCTTGAATAAATTAACCAATACATTTTACAAAAATAATTAAACCGCTGGAAGAAAATGGTTAAATTTATTCTTGAAGTGGCACAAGGACCAAATTTCAATCAGAAAACCAACTGGAATGTCCATCCACAGAGCAAAAGGTTTTAATAGAGACAACGTGACCCACTTTTTTAAAATCTTGGAGGCAGCGTTTGAAAATCATGAATATCCAGCTGACAGGGTGTTTAACGTGGATGAGACTGGCTTATTTATTCTACAGTCCAAAGTCCAACATATTTTTCTCTTAGGGTCACCAAACAGGTAGGAGCCTTAACGTCTACAGAAAGAGGCTCTTGTTACGGCAGTCTTGTGTATGGGTGCAGGATGAACTTTTGTTCCACCATTTCTAATCTTCCCTAGAAAAAATACCAATGGGTGCTCCCCCTGGCTCAAAAATTGTTTGTCACCCGAGCGGGTGTATACAAACCTACATTTTTACACAGTGGTTCCTACATTTTATTGAAAGGTGAAACTATCACAAAACGAACCAGTGTTGCTAGTGTTAGACGGACACTATACACATTGTCGCAATTTGGAGATGATAAACTTGAAATAGTGTGCTTGCCTCCTCACTCGACACACCACCTGCAACCATTAGATAAAACGTTAATGGAACCTTTAAAAGCCCATTATAGTGAGGAGTCAACATTATTTCTAAGAATAAATCAGAGATCAAGCACACACTTTGACATTGCTGAACTATTTGGAAAGGCGTATCTAAAGGTTCAAACTGGGACAATAGCTGTTAATGGTTTTAAAAAGACAGGAATATTACCTCCAAATCGTTATGTATTCACGGATAGCGATTTTGTTGCTGCAAAACAAGAAAATATTGGGGAAAGAGTTGCTAGTAGAGCTCCAACAGGTGAAACTATCACCGACAACAGTGTAGAATTTATTGGACCCGAAAACATTTCACCAATACCAACATTTAAAAGAAAGACAGGACCTCAACGAGGAAGAGCACCTGGAAAGGCGGCAGTTATAACCTCATGAGTTAGAAACTTCAATAAAGTCAGTCTCTTCAAAAGAAGTTAAAACAGTGAAGCGTAAGGTCTTGGCGGAATCATCAGATGACCTAAATAAAGAATCCTCTAGTGGCTTAAACCAAAAAAGTGTTTCAAAGAATCAGAATTAGTAAGTTTTAAAGACAATTCTTCTGAAGATGATGACATGGAGGACATAGGATCAGACAAACCACAGGAGATGATGCTACTTGTTTTTATTGCTAAGGAAAGTTTTCGGAGCATAAAAAAGGAGAAAAGTGGATAGAATGTGTTGTCTGCAAGGAGTGGTGACATCTTTATTGTTCGGGATGTGAAACAGATATTTCTATTTGTGAGCTTTGCAAAGAAAATTAGTTTGTTTTTCTTGTTTAAGCCTTAAATCATAAATGTTTAATAAGTAAATATTAAATTCATAAAATATATCTGCACTGTTTCATTTTTATCCGCATTATTTGCCTACCAATATTGGCATTTCCCTATTTTTTAATAGAATCACAACATATTACATATTAGGTACATATTCTATATTAGATACAAAATATCCCTTTTTCACAGATTTTTTTTGAAGATCCGGGTATTCCAATTTTAACATTTCTAGTATTAAAACCTGATAAATAAATCATTAGCCATGCTCTTAAAAAATATCAAGAACTTTTAAAAATCTAAAAAATGAAAAGGCAAAAACAAAATGGTATTCCATATTTAGCGCTTCTCCTCTAAATCTATTAATCAAAGTGCAATTATTCCTTATTATAAAACTAAAGTCTTGTACTAAAGAAAAGGAATAACTAATACCTACAGACAATTCATTAGCGAATTAATAGATTGTGTTTTTTTTTAATTCATGATTTCTAATTAAAATTTAAAACAAATTTCACATAAATTTAAAGTCTTTTATAGAATTCAAATGTAAAGTCTTTTTTTCACTACTAGATTCTGAACTTTATTTGTTGACTTTTGTAGAGGTAGAAAAATACATGAACACCTCAATTATAACTAAATTACAATCCATCTGACAGAATGTAACTGATGCAAAGAAAAAATGAAAAAAATATTTTTCCTTACTTTAATACTCATATCCACCCACCTATTCAACAATAAATTTACTTTTCTATGCATCGTAAATGCGCTTTTTATAACAGAATATCAAATAAAAACAAATATTATTGGATATGTTATTTGTGCCTTGTTGTGCTATCATCTGAAAGGGGAATGACTGGTGACCCATCAAAATTTTAAGTTTTAAAAACTAGGTAATATTTAAAAAAATCCCAGTGGTAAAAAAACTGCAATAGGCGCCATGGTGAAAAGTTAATACTTGCCTCGGATCCATTAAAGACTTCAAAGCTTCACTTCTTGGTATTTAATGGACCTCGACAATAATAACTTACTTCTGTCCCTTGGCAGTTAATTACTATTATTGTCACAATAATTAATTATAGTCTCGTGACTTAATTTACATTAAAATTAACAATAAACATTAATCCTAGAATAATACAAATACTTATTAATGCATACTCCTGCCCTGCAAAAACGCACGCCATGCTATCCGAATGACACAATTGTCAGCTGCTCTTATTAGCTCCATCTCTCTCAGACATCGAACATTAACTCTTTCTTCAAGCACATTCATTATCGTTTGAGAATATGTTGTTTTTACTACTGGGTATATAATATACTATTGTTAAATAGTGAGTTGATACCAAAAAATTAAATTTAAAAATTTTTCATAGTCCTGTCATGAGAGATATCCTTTTATAATCTAAATTTTATTTTGTTAACAGCATATTTAATCGATTGTGATGGAACTAAATTATTTTCCAGGTATTTCAGACCTTATGTTCCATAAAAATGTTAACCTTGACTTTTTTCCACTGGAAATGACCCAAATAACGTATTTGTGTACATATTTTTTTAGTTCTTCTTAATGCGCTGTGGAAAGATAAGCGATCGTAAAATTAAATTTTTTATAAACCTAAATAAACACGAAACAAAAATGTTCATATTCGTTTTTCTGTTGTTCAATAGAGCAGAGTCGGACTCGATTAACATAAAACAACAAGGTTCGAGCGTACGGCAAAGATGAATTGCCAAAACGTGACACCGCACACACATGTTCGTATGCTCGCGTACAATATGAAATACAAAAGCATAGTCAGCAGCCTTTAATTCTATTATTCAGCTATATCTAAAATTACACGTTAGCTTTTTAATTTATTAAGAGCTTGGCTCTAATAAACTTTCTTTTCCATGCGAAAAAATAAAATGGTATTACAGAGTAGCTGCGGACCAGTCCAAACAAAATAAGTAAATAAAACGGAATCAAGTTAATAGTACATTTTAACACTTTTAAAAACAGAATAGAAATATAATATAAATATTTAATAGTGTATTACGTAACGCATTTGTTGAGGAGTCAATTACGCACGATCAAAAAAATTGCGAAGGCTTAATTGAACTTAACCTAAGAATAACGTACTACTACTTTATTTACGACATATTTATTTATTAAATGAGAAAGGGGTTTATATATAGAGTAACATTTAAATATTCGATAATAGAATAATTTGCATAATATCAACAGAAGTTGTTTAATATTACCTTAATCAAATAACTTTCATTTATACTTTATATTATTGTATTATTTTGTGTATTTGTAAACAAAATTTAACGTAGAAATATTATATTTTGTACATAAACATGTTATTATTGATTATATAATGTGTAAACAGAAGACAGATATATTTTTGTGATCTAGAAAGATCGGCAGTAGACGAAGTGAGTATGTCTAGTTATATACAGGAAAGAGAGAGATGCACATAGTATTCTAGAAATGACTAATTTATAGAACCATAACAGAAGTTTCTGGAAGGCTAGAAACCTATAAAAGGACTTGAGCAGAGGTCGTTGGGGGAAGTATATTATTGGGAGTCAGCCAGTAAACAAACAGTTTTTAAAAGTAGTTTAAATAAAGTGTTAAATAGAGACATTAAGAATTAATCAAAAGTGTAATTAAAAACATTTTCGGCGTATAAAAAAGAAGAAATTATATGTGTACTCACCATTTATAATAACAATAAAAGATCTAGAATCCAACACTAAAGTATGTCCATAAATCAAATTGGGAGAACAATTATATTACACAAGAAACCAAACGTGTAACAACCACGACCACAATAACTTGCCAAAGTCGGAGATTACACGTATTTCTTCGTTGGCTTCCGTTTTTCATAGAGCGACTATGGTTTTTTTCCACCAATCAGAAAGCGGGACTCTACATTAAGGTTAGATAACATTGTAAACAATTTGAATTTTTGTAGTAGTTAGTTAAGTTATATAATTCAAAACAAATGAATTTATTTCATAATCAATAATCACTGTATTTCGATAATAACTTATTAATTATATAAATAACAATAATTAATAAATAAATAATAATTAGTTTAGCACAAGTAAGTTCTTTTCTAGTTAATAAAAGGCCTTTTCTTTTTCTCGCTTATTCTACTAATTAGTTTCATTATTAAACATTCAATATATTACTGTTTTAACTTAACTTAACTCTAATCAATAAATAATGTATCAAATCATAATATTTATTACAATAAATTTATAATTATATACCAAATTTATGATTTTATAAAAACTATTTTGTATTATTATAAACGTATGTAAATAGTCGTAATATAACGTATAATTATCAAACTAAATTAAAAAATCTATTATTGTTTTTACAATTATTTTGATGGGTAATAAATAAAATAAAATAAAATAAAATCGTATACCATTTTTGGAAAATGAGTTGTTCGTACTTGGGATCCAAACCCACGTCCTCTCGCTTATAAGGCGAACGCTCTATCTCTTACTAACCATCAACTCGAAATTTGACAGGTAATGCTATATTCATCAATTTTAATATCAGCAAGTGCGTAATATATTGTAACATTCAAGTATTCAGTAATAGAATATCAACAGAAGTTGTTTAATATTACCTTAAAATCAAATAAATTTTATTATATATGTTGTGTATTTGTAAGAAAATTTTAACTTAGAATTAATTTTGATTATGTAATATGTGTCAATATAATATTTTGTACATAAACATGTTATTTAAACCTACCAGAAATTTCTAGAAATTAATTATATAATGTGAAAAAAGAAGACAAATATATTTGTGCTAATATGCCCTAGAAAACTTCACAAGTAAACGAAGTGAGTATGTCTAGTTATATATATAAAAAAAAAGATATGCATATATAGTCTGCTAGAAAATGATTAATTTATAAAACATTCAAGAAATTTCTGGAAGGTTAGAAACCTATAAAAGGACTTGAGCAGAGGTCGTTAGGAAAAGTATATTATTGGAAGTAACCCATAGAAGTTTGGTCAGAGTGAACAGTCAGTTTGAACAAAGTGAACAATAAGTTTTTAAAAGTAGTAAAAATAAATTGTTAAATAGTGACATTAAGAACATAAGTTTAAAATTATTGCCAAAGTAATCAAAAATGTCATTAAAAACATTTTCGGTGTATAAAGAAAAAGAAATTAGGTACTTATAATTACATTAAAAGAACTATAATCCAACAAACACCGAACTATATCCTTAAATCGATTTGGAGGAACAAACAAAGAAACCAAACGTCTAACAACCACAACTATTTTTCAAAAGTCGGGAATTCCACGTATACCTTCGTTGGTTTTGGTTTTTCATAGAGCGACTACGTTTTTTTTCCACAAATCAGAAAATAGGACTCTACGTATTAAGGTCAGATAACATTATTAACATTTTGAATTTTTGTAGTAGTTAGTGAAGTTTTATAATTTAAAAACAAAAGAATTTATTTGATACTTAATAATTACTGTATTTCAATAATAACTTATTTACCATTGCAAAAATAACAATATGTAATTTAGCACAATTTCAACATCAAGTAAGTTCTTTTCTAGTTAATAAAATGCATTTTCTTTCTTTTTTCTTATTTTCCTACTTATTATTTTATTAGTCATTCAATAGATTACTGTTTTAATTTAAGTCTTTTATAATAAATTTGTAATTATAATTAATCAATTTTTAATTCATATTCCTACCTAATTGTTCAACTAGAAGCTTACAGAACATAACCACCCTAAGAAAAAGAAGATCTTGCTACTTTAGATCATTAAAATAATATCAAATATTAATCAATAGAAATTTATAATAAGTAATCAATAAATAATCTTTAAAATCATAATATTCATTACAATATATATATATTATTGCATCGCTATTACCTATCTGTGGTGTAACTATGGTCTTAACTAGGCGTAGTTTTTCACATAATCAAGGCAATACTGATATGGGAGTAGATAAAAAATAAATTTAACAATAATGTATATACAAAAGTTATTAAGTTTGAGAAGTAGTTTAATGTAAAGATTAGGATATGATTGACATCCCTGTGTTTGTTTTCGTAGTTTAACATTTCAATAATAGTTATTTATGTACCAAGGACGAAAAACTGTCTATTATAGTCGGCTGCGCCTCAGCTAGCAAGCAGGCGAGACAATAGACAGTTTTCGCCGAGGTACATAATATTACATTTTTTCGTCGTCCCCTACGCTTTTATGAAAGTAAGAACTCACCTATTTGCTACCCCCGGCTACGTCCCACTCTCCCAACTGCAGACTCGATCATAATTCAAATAAAATTATAAAAAATGTATTCTGATTTGAAGTGTAACAACTCTCTATTTAAATCATATTACTACAAAATTATCAATCTCGAAGATGGATATTGAAAGAACAGTTTGTGCAATTATTAATATTAATTCCTGCTGTCGAAGAAGATGCCAGAGACAAGTTTTGATTTTGGGTACTTGTTGATGCAACTTCAGATGCAGATGCTCCGGCATCACTATTTCTAAAACTTCCCTCTCGGAATTTCGTAATTACTTCATTTGACAACAGCAAATGACAGTAATTGTCACAGGCGCCTACGTTTTTATTAAACGAAAATTATTCAATCGCCGCTCTCGAACAGTGCCGTACCATAGCAACCGCAGCGGACTAATAAGAACTACAAGTACAACAGGGCGATACTGATATCTGAGATATCAGTGATTTATTATAATTGGTTTAATGCTAATATTACAAACGACTTTTTTAAAATGATGTTAATATGGCTTATATACCTTTCATGTCTCTTTTCTCGTATTTTTAATAGTGTCAGAAACGATTTTATTGTTGTAAAATTTACAATTTGGCCAAATTAAATTCGCTACGACCTATGACTGTAAAGTGTAGAATTAGGGCTTACAGATTTAGGGTTGTGCAAATAGGGCTTTGCATGAGATTCAATTACTTTTTGATTATGGTAACATTTTATATGAAAATATTTTTTGTGGCATTTTTTTATTGTGCACATGTATTTCAAGTAAGACTAATAATTATAAAGATTTATTTCTTATCTAAAAATTATTGTACTAATCCTTAAAATTTTAGATTTTTAAATATAATATTACATCTTACTTAGATCTTTGTATCTGTTTTGAAATTTATTTTTTGTAATTGCTTTCGATTTCTCATCTCATCTCATTTTTTTGTATTACAGAGTACACTACTATATTAATTTTTTTGTGAATTTTGGATGGTAGTTCAATAAAATATTACATTCTTTATGTATAACATAAGTTTTTAATGTTTATGGTTTTAATTGTTTTCTTATATCCTTTTAATATACCGGTCAAAATTGTTTCTTTTTTGTTTTGTTGGAAATGGGAGTAGTTGTTTAAATCAAAAGTTGGCTTTATTTTTCGACATAATCTGCATCTAAAGAAATGCATTAATTGTACGCGCCAAGGCCTTCAACATGGGTGTTTGTTTTCGTTTCGACCTCCTTTTTAAGTAAAATATTTTTTCAGCAAGCCACAATTTGTACCGGGAAAGAAAAAATATTCGCTGGGGGCCAAATCTGGCGACTGTGGAGAGTGAGGGACCATTTCTTACCGCAATTTCATCATTTTTTTTTGGTTGTCATTATCGTGAGCTGAATGTGCCGGAAAGTTGTCTTAGTGAAAAAGCAGTTCTTTTCTTTTTGTGAGGGTATTTGGTCTTGAACTCGGCATCCCATCTGTTGTATAATGCACAGTAATATTGTTTGTTGATTGTTTTGCCATGTTCGAAATAGTCAATAAATATAATTCCATGCAGGTCCCAAAAAATACTGATTAACAACCACTCAGCAGACTGTCTTTTGGATTGATAAATATATGCATCCATGTCTTCTCCATGGTCAAAAAACGGCGTAAAACGTCTTGCTTGTTGTGTTGGAATAGGGCTTAGAAAATTGAACAAACCGTCGCTTTTTGATCGATTGTGAAAAAATGCGGCAACCATCACGCGCAAAGCTTACGCATCTTTTAAGATATCAATAGTATTAACTAATTAAGGATAATAAAAAACTCTTCGTTTTAACAAAACTTCCAATATTTATTTCAAAATTGCTTTTTTAAAAGCTCAATGACAGCTGTTTCGCTATGAAGCATCGTCATAGCGAAACAGCTGTCATTGAGCTTTTAAAAAAGCAATTTTGAAATAAATATTGGAAGTTTTGTTAAAACGAAGAGTTTTTTATTATCCTTAATAAGATGGACTTCCAAAAAGTAAGGGTTAGTACAATCAATTTAGTATTAACTAACTTTTGCAATTTCACTTTACGATCACCCAATTTGGCCCTCTGGGACGTGGTGCAATTTAGCAAACCAATATTTTACCACCAAATATGTTGGAGCAGATTCACCATAATATTTGTAAAGCCAGTGTTTTCTTTAAAGGTGTTTTTTCCACTAGGAAAAACAAACATAAAAAAATACGAAATTCACTTTTTTTACAGTAAACAAAAATAGCAGAGGTAGCGTCACTTCGAGAACAGTAACTTGAGAATGGCTCGATGGAATGGCATCAAACTTTGACAGTATTCTGGTTAAGGTTTTAACTCTGTAACAAACATACATATTTTTTGATTGTGGCGCCATCTCTATCTCAGGATGAAGACTTTTCAGCCCATGTAAGTATAATCAATGTTTTCGGTTTTTAAAATTTCGTTTATTAAATGTCAGATCAGCTTAAGCAACGATCACATACCTCTTTTTAAACTATATGTGTGCACTAATATAGAGATAAGATTTACATATAAAACAGAAAACACAACTGTTCAGTATTATTTTGTGCAGAAACTGATGTCCTTTAAACAAATTAATTTAGTCAAAATAAATACTGATATGTATTGCCATTTTCAACCAAGATGTGTAAATATTAAATTAGCAAAAACACAAGCATTGATTATATCATTTTGAATTACAACCGTTGGAATGTGATAAACAGTGATTTATTTTACTTACAACTGTGTTGTTTTTTTTTGTTAATATTAAAAAAACAATCAAGTTTATTTATAGATTATATAGTCACTGTTCAAGTGTAATGAAAAACTTTGGTAAGTGAACAAGTGCACAGTTTATTGAGTTGTATTAGAACAAAATGATCATTTGACTTACATCAGAAAATAATGTACATTTATAAAAAACAATTCACAATTTAAATGCATAAAAATAAATATTTTGAATAACAAATGTCGGCCTATCATAAAGTTTTTTTACAGATCAACCAAATTAAAAACAAATTGAAAATAAATTTATGTAAACAAAAAATTTCGTTTGAACTTTAGTTTGAAATAAATTAACAAAAAGCTTTTTTACATTGTAATTTGTGAATAAAAAAGTAAGTAAATATTTTTTTAAGAAAACCAATTTTATATTTTGTTAGTCATTTTCGTACCTAAGGGTAAATCATAACTGGTAATAAAATAACCTTAAATATAATGAAAACACATCAAATGAACAAAGACAGATAATTAAATACTAATTGCATTTTTTTTGAATTATTTTCTAATTATTGAAATGTAAGAAAAAAAATATATTTTAGTTATTACTTAATCCATTTATCATTATAAAAAATATATTTTCTGTTTGTGCATAGTATGTTGCGAAGAGTGTAGAAATAACGCTTTCTTTTAACGCTTTAAGTGCATTGTACTTCCTTCCTATTGAGCTATTGGCGAATTCTTGCTAAGGTATAATCAAAGCACAAAGATAACCAATGTCCTTCACAGTTTTTTATCAGAGGCAAATTTAATGTATCATCAATATTTTTGTAGAGAATATTGAGCGACCCCTATAAACATAATTTATTTTAGTTTATACGCTTTACAGTAACATATTTTGTTACTGTTGCGGTAGTATTTTTTTCGACAATCTACATATTACAGTCCTTATACCAAAACATAAATCAATAAAACTACCAAAAAAATCCTCTTCTGTTTTTTTTTTTTAGTTTTATTTTCTTATAACAAACGAAAAACTTCGCATACCTCAATAAGATTATTCAAAATTACTTCAACTATAAAGGATCCCTTCTAATCTTGAAATGGCGGAGATATAATATACTAAAAGGATGTTCAATTCTAAAACCACTGGAACATTACAAGGACCTAATAGTACAGTCATTGAAGCTTAATACCTCCGAAAAATTTTACTGTTAACCGATTTAAATAAAGTTTTGGTATTAGGCTTATCTTATCCGTAACTTCAAAAGTGATATTGACTTGACCTCCGCTCTAACCCTGGGGGTGGCTGCCACCTTCTCGTTAGTGGACATTTTTTTAATCAAAATAACTTTGGAGATGAATAAAAGACAATTCTAAGTAAAAGTGGTTCTATTAAGTATTTTCAAAAACTCAAAATGTTTAAGTTATTGGCAACCGAAAACTTTTTTTTTCTACGGATTTCAAGGTTTTTTGCAAATATTAACAAAATATGCATTTTAACAATAATTTTTTAATAAATAAAACTTTAGCAAGTAAAAAAATAAACAAAGGTATGTTTCATTGAATGCTCTAAGTAAAATAGCAAGCGAGATATTGAAGATAAAAGCAGTTTTTGGTCTGACATTTGATCTATGATCTATTCAAAGGCATCTAGGGTACAACTGAAGCATTTTATCCACATGGCTTTTTTATAGTGCGTAAAATAATCTTTAAAATGGGTAGTGTTAAAAGTATTTCGCATGTAAAGTGATTAAGTTACAATAAAAAAGAAAGGAAAATCAATTTTTTTTAAATCGATTGGATTTATAAATGCCATTTCTACCAATATTAAAATGTCCGTATTTCATTTAGAATTACCTTTATTTATTTATTTTGCTGCTTTGGAATGCAGTACCTTAAAAAAAACACGATGTAATGAAAAAAAATTGACATTTAAAAAAAATTACCTTTTCTTCATAATATTTCAAAAATAAAGAAAAATACGTAAAACATTGTAGGTCCTTTTTGGCAAACATTTTTAGCTTGTTTCATCTTCTCTGTTAAATTACAATTGACGGAGATATGAAAGTTTAAAGAGAGCGCGTAGCCAATTACAATCTCTCTCAAGCCCTTTAACCCTTCACCGTTTCGAAATAAAGGATTTTACACTACATATTATAAAGAAAGTTTTAGATATTTTATTTATCTTTTAAATTAATTTTTTTAAATTGTGATAGCTTTAAACATTATGGTCCAAAAACTAAACCGTTTTTTTCTTCTGTTTAATAAAATAAAAGTTTGGGAGCACCAAAAATTTGGAGCATAGTGAAAGTAAACGTTGATATTAACTGATTGGGAATGAGTAAGTAATGATGGATTATTAAAACCGATAAAAACCGTAGATCCACCTGCAGAGCAAGATTTACTAAAAATGATTTTTTGCAGCTACAATAAAGGATGCGGTTGTCGAAGAATCGGGCTCTTTTGTGGAACATGTAGTGAAGATAACTGCAAGAATAGCCCCCCAGCTGATTATGATAGCAATTCCGATATTGGGTGAATAGTTTTTTTAAGTATTATAAATATATAGTTTTTTAATAAAATATGTGATTTCTTACTCTCTAATAAAATTACTTTTAATTGTATTACAATATATTTTAGGGGTATCAAGGCTTAAAAATATTAATTAAATGATTTTTAAGCATGTGACACATTTAAATACATTTTAGTTCGTCAAAAACAATTATTTTACAGAATATTTAATTGAGGGGTTGTTTTGAAAGGTTGAAAAGGGATAAAAAATACGATGATTAAAGTAGAGAACGTAAAACCATTTTACAGATATACAAAAGTAATTTTTTTAATGTGTGGGTCGTTTGCAGGGGTTGGAAAATTTTTTGGGAGTCGAAAATGCGTTACACATGATGTAATTATGTTAGACGACAGTTTATAATATCACTTATTATTATTAAATACGTTTTCCAGGAATAAAAGGACAGAATGTACATTTTTTAATTGTCATTTCCACCCCTTAAAAATAAGAAGTGGAGGTCGGTTCAATATCACTCTTGAAGTTAAGCGCAAGATAAGATCTATTTCTAAAATTTCATTTTTATTGATTAAGAGTAAAATTTTTCTAAGGCTAGACCCTATTTTTTGCTTTAATTACTGTACTATAACTAATATAAGTATAACCTATACTATAATAATTGTAAAGCCAACTTTCTCACTAAATTTTACTTAAAAAAAATCTTCACTGTGTGAAGAACATACTTATTGCCTTTTACATACAAAAACTGTGGAAACTTCAGCAAGTAACTAAACAATCTTCATGATAAAAATAGCTAGAAAATATGACTTTACACTCTAGTGTAAAAAACGAAAAACCAAAAACTGCAAAAGAGGCTCGTCATGGAAGCGAATGTAACTTTTGGTTGAAAGCTATGGAAGAGTTTAATTCTCTTGTCGATCTGGTGGCACAAACATATCAAAATTTAGTAGAATATTCAGGGGCTACATACGACCCATATCGACTTTCACCTAGAAGTTTATGGGGAACGGATAATACTAGGTGGATAAAATTTGGTATACAGGGGTTTTCGATACTTCTGAATTCAACTAAAATATTTTCAAATTTATATTATTCCATTTAAAATAATGAAGTTGGTGTCAAATTCCGGTATAACCAGAAGTGCTATAAATTTAAAAATACTTTAGTTAAATTCAGACGTATCGAAAACCCCTGTATACCAAATTTCATCCATCTAGTATTAATCGTGGTAATAAAACTCAAAGTCTATCCACAACGTTTAATAGTAAGGTTCACAAGTTAATGCGCAACATGTTTCGGTCTTCAGACCATCATCAGGCTATAAAGAAAACAATAGTATCAGGAATAGTATCTAGTATTACCTGTTAACCATAATCTTCTAGGTGAAGGTCGATATGGGACACTCTGTAGTATTAGCGTACAAAGAGATATAATTCCAAATGTTAGGTTTCGGCAACCACTAAATTTTGGTGTACATATTGTAACGGGTGACAGGTGTGTGACGGATGAATGTGACGAATGATTGTGACAGATGCGAGAGGAATGCATGTATTTTGATGTAGCTGCTTGCCATGAAGGGTAGAGTCCGTGAATGAGGAAGAAGGTTTTGACAGGAACTTGACATGATCTATAATTATTTTAGGTTGGTAGTTATTCGCGAACATTCTAGTAATATTTGGATTTTTCTCGAAATAACTATTTACTAAAATCCAAATATTACTAGAATGTTCGCGAATAACTATCAACCTAAAATAATTATAGATCATGTCAAGTTCCTGTCAAAACCTTCTTCCTCATTGCCCTTCATGGCAAGCAGCTACATCAAAATACATGCATTCCTCTCGCATCTGTCACAATCATCCGTCACATTCATCCGTCACACACCTGTCACCCGTTACAATATATTTAATTTAATAATTAGTACATTTACGTTTTTCAGAAAAATCGAAATGATCAAGTTATAGTACATAAATCTGGTGAGTTAAAATTGAAAATTACAGAAGTGTGCGCGGCAAAACTTTTTGAACAAATTGTGTATACAAATGTATATAATTTTGTACATGGTTTACTGATAGATGAACAGCACCGTCTTGTTTATAATAAATCTATTATTTTAAATATATTGCTGTTGGCAGAGCATGCCACTCAAGCGCTAGAGTATAAAATACAGTTAGACACATTTTATACAGCTTTTCTCATGTTACTTCTTATACAATCGGGTTAATTCTTCTCTCGAAGATGACTAAATGAAATTTATGGTACCAACCCTTGCTATGTGAAAGTTCATCTTATTCAGAACAATAAACAACTAAAAGGTTGAATTAACTTTCACTATTTATTCTTTAAATACTTTAAATGTAATGACAGCCGTTTCGCTATCGAAGAAGCATCGTTAAATTGACATTTTATACAGATTTATCAAAAGTGTTTGATAGAGTTAATCATGATCTTCTGCTTGAAAAGTTATTCAGGGTGATTCATTACTAATTGAAAATAATTTAATACTAGAATCCTGACTTCAAATTATAAAGATTTTACCCAAAACACCTAAATAAAATGTAGCTGCTTACTTAGTTGCAGGGTGTTTTGTTTAAAAATTTAAAAACTATTTGGGTTCAGTACTTTAAGACTGATTTACGTATTAATTTCATATTTGGCAGAAAATGTAGACACTATACACCCCACAAAATTATATTAAACAAAAGTTTCTGGCTACCACCAGAGGCGTACGACAGGGGCAAGTGACAGGTTAATCGTCCCAAATTCTACGCCACTGGTGGAATAGAAAGTTTAGCACAATTCTTCGATTCTCCAATACTTTTTACGTAAATAAAGTACCCCTTTTTTCATAACGATTAAGTCAATATTTCTCGAGTTAAACATGAAGCTGCCCAATTTTAATGTGTGATAACTATGTCGATGTTTTGGACCAGTGAATTGCATTTAATACGCAAATGAAACTTTAATCCTTAGATAAAGATATTAAATTATTGACAAAAAACTTAAAATAATATTAAAATATTTTCAAACAAATGAACTGATCTCTATTTTTATTTACAGTCAGTTATGTGGCATTTAATGGATAATTTTTCAATATTGGTTGTCTCTGGTCTGAATCAATTGCTTCGATATAGTGGGGTACTGTCATTGCTGTCATAGCTATTAATTTGTTGCTGCTTATGTCACTTAAAATTGTAATTGTTGCAAAATTGAAGGTTAAGTTGAGTTAAGTGAGAATGCCTCGACACGAAAATTTTACCAATCTGGAAATGCGAGAGATGCTTTGTGTTTATGTACAACAAAATTATCCCTGTGTTTCTGCTGCTTACAGATATCAACAAATGTGTCCAAACAGAGTTCAACCCAATCGGCAAACTTTCAGCAATATTTTTTGACGATTAAGAAAAAATGGACAATTCAAGCGTAATAGTGGTATGGGAAGGCCAAAAATAATTACAGTTTTGCGAATTTTAAATAAGGAAAATTTACGACCTTACCATTTTACACCGGTACAAAATTTATTGCCTAGAGATTATCCTTCAAGGATAAACTTTGCTCAGTGGATGATGAATAAAAAAAAATAAAGATCGAAATTTTTTTGACAGAATTCTTTTTACTGACGAGCCATTCACTCGCAGAGGAGATTTTAACTGAAGAAACAGTCACAATTGGGATATTGCAAATCCCCATATTCTCCGAGAATCACATTTTCAGCAGGAATTCATGATAAATGTATGGTGCAGTATCTTTGGAAATATTTTGTTGAGTCCATATGAGTTACCAGCAAATTTGAATGGTAACTCATATTTACAATTTTTAGACACCTTTATTCGATTATCTAGAGGAATTGCCACTTAATCGAATAATCGAAGAAGATACATGTGGTTCATGCAGGATGGAGCACCATCTCATTATCAGATGATTGTGAGAAATTATCTCGATAACCGATTTCCTCATCGTTGGATTGGCAGAGCGAATTTCCGTGGCCGCCTAGAACTCCCGAAGGCAACCCCCTAGATTTTTATTTTTGGCGTCATGTGAAATCTTTAGTATATTCACAAGAAATAAACACTCGTAAAGAACTATGGCAGCAAATTGTAAATTCGGCTAATTTTATTGCCAATCAACCCAACATATTTTTCAAGGTAAGAAGATCATTTAGCCAAAGAATGAATAAGCTTATTGATGTAAACGGGGGTCACATAGAACTTTTGTTATAAAAGGTTTTTAGGTACTTTTAGTTTCTGACATTTCCGATATGTTAATAAAATTGTAGGTACCTTCTATTTAGATTATAATTTTCAGAACCACAATTTGTTTTCAATTCATCCGTTCATTTAATAGTTGTGTTCTTTATTGATGACACGGATTAAAGTTTCATTTCCGCATTAAATGCAATACACTGATTCAAACTTCGACAATGTTATCACACTTTAAAATTGGGCAGCTTCATGTTTAACTTAAAATATCTCGAGAAATATTCACTTTATCGTTATGAAAAAAGAGTATGTACTTTATTTACGTAAAAAGTATTAGAGAATCGAAAAATTGAGCTAAAGTTTCTATTCCACCAGTGGCATAGAATTTGGGAACGATTAACCTGTCACTTGCCCCTGTCGTACGCCTCTGGTGGTAGCCAGAAACGTTTGTTTAATATAGTTTTGTAGGGTGTATAGCATCTACATTTTCTGCCAAATATGAAATGAATACGTAAAACAGTCTTAAAATACTGAGCCCACATAGTTCATTCAGAAAGTGAGAGATTGTTTGGTACTCCAGAAAAATATTAATATTATCTATCAGTAGTGTGAAGCTTCAATTCAACTTTAAAAAATTGTGTGATGGCCATATCTGGCAGAAGGGATCCAATTATTATGTAATAAATGGAGAATCCTTAAGTAGGTGCAATGAAATAAAAGATCTTGGTTTTACTTAGAATTCCGCTTCGTTTCAACGTAACTTCCAAGTTTATTTGAAAAAATATGTTTTAAATTACAATGACGGCCGTTTCGCTGATTAGCATCATCAGATTGACATTTAAGTTACATTTTGTTTGTTTGTAGCTAGGTATCTGATGTTGTTTAGGTAGTATTAAGGCTAGACCAAGTATGGACGTAATAAGACATAACAATATTAAAGCCTAGATGTTACTAGCCCTAAGGGATTATCCTGGATGTAACTCCCTCTAAGATCAGTATAACTGTGCAATGATATAGAAAAACCAGGAAAAAACTTTGGAGTAATATAAATTCACATCTAGAAGTAGTTCTCAAATTGCCAAATAATTTCAATGATTTGTGCAGTGGTGATTGGACTACCAGCATGGGAAAAATGATATTAAATCATATCTTATATTAGATATATTATTTGCTCATCCTTCAAATTCCGTCAGTTTTTTGAACCTTGTCAAATTATTTATATATTAATGTGTATTATGTCCATTATTAGTTAAGCTCTAATATAAATCATTGTTTATTTTTATTTTTCTTAACTATCCATGTAATACCGTGAAAAACCGGTATGAATATTCACAAAATAAATAAATAAATAAATAATGGAAATTTTAAAAGCATGTTTCATATTAAGGAATCAATCAAATTTAAAAAAACAATAAACATAGTTTCAAAATTACAGTAATTCTGTTAAGACAGAATATTAAATGGGCAGATTGTGAAGAACTATGAACCAATAAATGTGTATTGTCCATGGATGTGAAAGAGGCTCTATTGACGCTGATAAGTTTCATTCGAGATGTACCTAGGATAGATCAAAGAGCTGTAACCAAGAAGCCAACCTGCTTATTGAAATGTTTAAAGGACCATGAAACCTAAGCTAAGGCACAGTTTTTTAATATAATACTAAGAACAATAAAAAACTGAACTGAAGATGAACTTCCACAAAGTAAAGGTTAACACAATCAATTTTTTAATATAATGATAATGACCTTTTTTTTCCTAAATAATTTTATTTACATTTTAAAGTAATAAAGAAATAGTTGTTTTTCACTTTTAAATTTTTAAAAAAAGTGTAACAAACTAAGTTTAACGGCCTTAAAAAAATTCCTTAAGTATACGAACTTTAAGACTTTTTCAACATTTTGCATATAAAACATTTTACAGCATAAATTTACGTTCGTAGCTACTTAATGTAACGGTGTTTATTAATATTTAAAATAGTTTCAAAGAAAATAATAGTTGCTCCACTGGAGTAATAACAATTTAGAAACTTTAAAATTTTAACATTGTTGCGGTATTAGTAACGGAGGGAGTTTTTTAAAATGCGAGAAAATCCAGCATTTTTACATTTAGAAACTTTATGTTCTACTTTAACGTGAGCGTTATATTTTTATGGAGAAAATACTGTGTTATTGTCGTTTTACGAGAAAAATCGTTAAATATTTCATTGGTCAGGTTTATGAAAGCGCAATGCGCCGTTTGATTCGGACTGTAGTGATATTTATGTTTCTTGAGAATTAAAAGTTTGGATTAAAAACATATTAGTCCAGTCGAGAAGTAAATTTTCTGCTAAAAAGAGTTAGAATAAGATTAAAAATATGAAGTTTCAATTTCAATTGTTAAAAAAACGAAACTACAAAAATATGGTCTCCGTTTTTTGGCAATAACTATTAAACTATTAAAGACAGCGGCAATATTAAAAAAGATCCCAAAAGAGGAGAAAATTTTACAAAAACATTGTATTATTTGAGTTGTAGCTCCATTATTTATAATTATAATTTACGCCCCACCATCAAATAAATTAAAAATCTAAAACAATGATAGTCTTATCTAGACACAAAGAAATATAATTACATTATAAAAAAATTAAGTAACTAATTGTTTACTTACTTTAGCTAAAATAAAATCTGTTATTACATTTTACATAAAGCTCCTAATTTTTTTTGAGCCTTTTCTTATTTACACAGTTAACAAGATTCCAAAAATATTCGGGTATTTTTATTTCTTGTTAAAAAAATAAAACTTTCGTAATTTTTTACTGTGAAATCTTGTTAACTGTGTAAATACAAATAGGCTACTAGAGAAAAAAAAAGAGGTACTACAATAAAATGAAATAAAATATATTAAAATTAGCCCCACACATACATTAATATTATACAGGGTGTCCAGGAACTTAATGCCAAAAATTCGGGGGCAAATAGAAGAGGTCAAAATAATGTTAGAAGTTCCAATAAATTTTTGTCTTACGAGCCTTCGTTTCCGAGTTATAGACCTCTAAAATTTCGAAATAAAAACCTTTGTTTTGTCATAATTTCTAAACTATACATTGGAATACTATAAAATTCCAATGACGAATTGCATACATCCATGTCCTGTGTTTGGCGGTATAAATGAATCTACATTACGTACAGATAAGCAGAGACGGCTTGTGCCCATTGGTTAATAATCCGTAATTTTAATGGGGACCATCTGAATAATATTTAAATTTTCCAATCCATTTACTAATGAAAATGTACTTGAACTCGATAAAATTAAGGGTTTAGGAGAAATTTGAACTTTTAGATCTGATCGCCATATTTTGTAAAGACAGACATTCTGAAGACAATTATTTTCTTTAATTATTACAATTATTAACCGACCAAAATCTGGAATGGTTTCGGTGAGAAATTTAATGTTTAGTTCACATATTTATTACTAATAGTTTTTAATAATAATAATAATAATTTTTAAAATTTAACCTATAATATTTATAATATAGCTTACCTACAACATTATAAGGATACAACTGATGTCTATTATATTATTGACAGCCATTGATGTCTATGTTTGGGTCTCCTATTTTTAAAACACTTTCTATATTTGGATATTGTCAAAACTCTAATTAATAGGCAATATCAACAGTAAAAAAAACCCACAAAGCACTATTGCAATACTGTATTAATTATATTTAAAAATATTAAACAACGGATCTGCAAAACAAAAAATGAGTAATTGCTGAAAACACAACTGCATGTGTAGAAATAAAAACTGTTTCGCTCGATTATAACTAGATAAATTGTTACTTATTATACAAGGGAAAGAGTATTAGATTTTAGCTCGAGGCTGTGTACAAGCGGAGGAAGACAAAAATCCGAGATATAAAATCTGATATTTTTCCCGTGTATAATACACAATTTTTTTCTGAGCCGGGAAAAACGACGATGTAATATTAAAAAATATTTATTAAATACGAAACTAACGATTTGCTAATTTTTAAAAGCCAAATCACTTTTTAGTGGAACATGCGTAGTTTTAAAAACAATTTTTATGATTTAGTCCATGTTGTTAGTCTTTTTACTGCAATAAATATAATTTCAATACAAAAAAATACGACTATTAAACTTAATAGTTCAAGGATCATTCATGGAATTCACAATAAATTATTGTACTCTTCTCCCCTGGAGAAGTGACATTTGGTTACCTGTCATAAGAAATCAAATGTCAAATTTTTTTCACGTCACAGAAAAATAGCTATGTGTGTATTAAGAGCAAAAAGCGGCAATTCACTTTATGATCGAACTGCATACAAGATTTTTTTACGATCAAATAATTTTTAGACATATAATTAAAAAAAAAAACATGAAAAATACAGTGTTACGTTACGTTAGAATGTTACTTTAAAAACATGCAACAATTACTTATTATTGTGATTTATTGCCTACAATATTAAAGTAAAGTGTACAGTTATGACAATCTTTAATATTTATTTCAGGACCCGAAGAAGTCGAAGGTAGGGTAATATCTTCTGAATCGTTTTCTGCAATTTCAGATATAGACGGAATAGAACGCTTTTAGCTAGTTGGTACTGCTGCTTTCCCAGAAATTTTTCGGAAGGTATCTAATTTACTGTTAATGGATTCAGCCACATTATTACTCTTCCACCCAACATATTTTTTAAGCGGAATTAACTCGCCTCCACCGCCGACGTTCGTCGAAAGCAATGACCAGTAAATACATTTTTAAAAAACTGGCTACTTCGCTGGATACTTTGTCCACAGTATTTATACCAATCACTTCTTTGAAGCATTTACCTTTGGAGTATAGTAAAAATAAACAGAAATTATGAACTTTGCGGTTAGTTTTGGTTGTACAAAAGCCTACTTTGGGTAGTGATCGTAGGAAAATACATTCATTTTTAAAATGATCATTTGTCTTTCAACATAAAAAACTATAATTAACCCTACAGACAAAAAATGATAGTTATTTTAGTTTATTTATTGTTCATGTCTTGGTAGGTTTTTTCACAATTTAAAAGTTTTAACAATAAAGAACTGCAGGATTAAAAATACGACAAAAAAATAAGTAAGCAACACTTTGTACGACTAATTTTCACGTAACGAGGTAGCTACCTCAAAATGAAAAGTTTTAGTTGTTAAAGACGTATTTTATGTAAACAGCCTATTCGTTAGGCAAGGGTAGAGAGTTCAGAATTTATATACCGCAAAGAAAGTGTAATTATCCTTTCCTTGTAACCAAGAAAATAATGAATACAATCCGTGCTCGAGAGATTTTGCAAACGATCCACCTCACCGTTTTCATGTTGTACAAGCGAAAGGTTATCTTATCATATTTATTAATGTCCTTGTTAATATATCCCTACCGAATGATGTCAATTTAACCGAGCCCTAGCATAAAATTAACATTTTTTTAATATCACACCAAGCTCAAGCAATAGTCGACCTAATTTTACGAAGAAACCAATTTTACGTCACAGCGAAGGATCAGATGAAATAACGTTGTTGTTGGTAATCTAGAATCTAAAGAAGCAACAACTTAATTTTATAAGCAGCCATATCATTGGATATTTCATAACAAGATGCTTAATAACTAGTAATTTTAGGTAAAAAATGGTTTGTGATAAAAAATATCCAATCATAAAATTGTAAATTTGTAAAGATATGAAAATGTTATTGAGGTAACTGAAATATTAAATGTGTTGGTAAGAAACGCTTAAAACATCGTTGTACTAGCCTAAAATAAACTACATTTAAAATAATGAACAAAAGTATTTTTTGCACGATTGATCATATATGACTGTTTACCGTGACATATTTTACGTCAGTAGGTGACATTTACTAGCAACTCGACGGTAAGTACCTACTCCAACTCGACGGTAAGTAATTCACTTACCGCCCAGTTAAAAAATCTTTTTTAATTTATTTTTATAAAGAATAATGAAAACTAACGAATTATTTATTAATATTGAAACTTATGGTACAATTTGTTAAATTATTTAATGAAATCCTACTTGTTTGGGCTGTGGTATCACTTCTAACAAAAACTCCTGCAGAATCACATACATTAGTAGTATTACTATTATTGCAAAATATTTTTTCGGTAAAATCTATTTAATTTTGAAGAGAATCTTCTACATAGCTTTCTGCCACTGTCGATGAACACCAACCTCCATGACGCTTTAATCCGAGCACATCAACATCTTTATTAGCCAAAAGCGTTGCTGATGTCCTCCTAAACGAATGTAGTATTACTATTATTGCAAAATATTTTTTCGGTAAAATCTATTTTATTTTGAAGAAAATCTTCTACATAGCTTTCTGCCACTGTCGATGAACACCAACCTCCAAGACGCTTTAATCCGACCACATCAACATCTTTATTAGCCAAAAGCGTTGCTGATGTCCTCCTAAACGAATGGCCAGTATAGTTCTCGGGATTAGGCAAATTTAAGAATTTGGCAATTTAAGAAGGCCAGCCATCGATTGTCCCTTTCCCTATTACTTGAGCACATCATTTTTCTTTGGCGTATCTTAAGAACAAATGATTTGATTTTACTTGTAATGGCAAAGTTTTATGTACTTTTGCAGAATTTATAAATATGGAATTTTATCGTCTGGATTATTAACGACTGTAAAATTACGCTGGATGTTCGTTTTTGTATTGGGTACTTTTACAATCATCCTTGTCATTATTATTGTTGGATGTTATTCATAATAATATATAATTCTTCTCTTCTACAGGCACCAGATATTCCCAATATCATTGAGACCTACAAATTATAAAAAATCTTTATTAGAGTATTTCTTTTACCTAAACTAGCTTATATTACCTTGTGAATTAGAAATTCTTCATCCGGTGCTTCCTTCAAAAATTTTTCAAACTGCTCCGGTGTAAAAATGGTCGCTTTTTTACGCCTATAGCCAACATATTTTCTTTTCAAATACGCGATCAAAGTTAAAAACTTGGAAATATCAATGCCATCATAACGAAAAACGGTGATTTTAATTAATAAATATTCTGCCGAGAGGCTTCCAGGAGCATTTAACTGCATATGTCTTTGAACGAAATATGCTATTAGAATATTTTCATTGATTCTTAAATTCTTTACTTCGCACCATTTTTTAAAACTTTGATAGGTATTTTGATAACGGATTTTGGATTTTTCGGGAATAATTGCCTTCTTCCCAAGCCCGATCAATTTCTTTAAATTCACTTTCGCTCACCTTAGTTACTACCTAACAACGAAAGTATCTACCTTGATAAAATGAATAAAACTAATAAAGGTTTTATCTTTTACCGAAGTAACTCTGATGATGGCCTTACAAGCCGAAAGCGCTCAGTTATTGAATTTAATAAAACTTTACACACTTAACCTATGGTTTATAATATACAAAAAATTTTTCTCCCTTTATTATTTCATCAAGTGTGTACAAAGTCTACAGTCTTTCATTTAATTGAATGAAACTAGTCAATATGACGAAAATGTTTAATTTTATAATTTATAATGGTATCAATCGTGCAAAAAACGTTATAAGCATGTAGAACGTAAGGGGTAACCGATCTCAGACAATAATTGGAGTCGTCGCTCCGCTCCTCTTCCAAACAATTGTCTTTGATCGGTATAAAACACTTACCGTTCTCCATACTTAATATACTATTAATACAGCATAACATAATGAAAGCTCAACATGCGATTTGAATATTGATAATAGTCACCATAATGCAGTATTTAAAGAAAAAACTAATTTTGACAAACAATTTTTAAAACAATTGGTGTAGATCACCATGGTGATCTGGAACCCGAGCTATACGAGTATATTCTAAAAACTTTGCATGAAAAACTTAAAGATTGGTGTTTTAAATTGGGCCCTTAAGAGAAACCAAATGTTAGACGGTAGGTGTTGGTTCTTGTTTTTAATTGTTTAAGGTCTGTTTTACCAAGAATAATAAAAAACTCTTTGTTTTACCAGTTACAAAGTTCTTTATATCGTAGTTAAAACTTACCAGATAGATATTTTATTTTTTATATATGTTTAGCAAGTGTCTAATATTTACATCTGGATCATAACGTGATCTGTAAACAAACAGACGTCATATAATTAGAAATAGAGCAAATTATTTCACTGAACTTGATGAAACAAATTTTAAAACTCAATTTTCACTCACTTATTTCTAAACCATCTCTAAGTACTTTTTGTCCTACTCAAAATATCTAGTATGTATACCTGATCATGTTAAAACTAATTTTTGTTTCAGTAATCTCGCTTATATCACCAACGAATCACCTACATCATTTTTTATCTCCAATGGATAGTAAGATTATTTCTTCTACTTTTTGTTCTACTGGGATATCAAAGCGAGTAAAACTATAAAACCTAAACGCATTGGATACCTGCGATTTAATATGTTCAGAAAAGCTTAAGAGCCAATGCTGCATTAGCGCTTTCACCATTTAAACATTTTATCAAATATCAGCTAATAAAATGTTTATATATTTAAAACTTGCTGATAATTAATAGCAATAAGTAAATATACGTGAACTTGCACAAATAGACCTCTAAATAAAGTAAAATAATTGGACAAATCTATGAAAAATTGTCTTTTTTTCAAAAAACCCCTTTTTTTTTGTTAATATTGCATGAAAATTTTCCAAATTTTCAGGACGTATGTGGTTCACGATAGCGCATAAGCTATGCATGTTTAAATTTTAAATATTGTTGATATTGATTACGAATGGTAATTAATTTCTATTAATTAAAAAAAAAGTTAAGATTAAACATGCATAGCTTCTGCAACTAGCTGTCAGTAATATGCCCTTAAAATTTTATCCAAATATGTTTTCTCTTAACGGAGAAAAACGGTACCAAAGAAGAGATCAAATTCAAATTTTTAAACTACTGATAAAAGCGCCCTCATACAGATTAATTCCTGTACACTCCGCAAATCTTAAGTGTTTTAATGTGCCGATGTGCGTGAACCCTTGAATTGTAAGAATTAGCGGACCAGCTGGAAAAATAAACTATTATAGACGAATATAAGTTAATAATTTATTTGGCCAACCGATGGGTGTATTGCTTAGGGGATGCAAGCTTTATTCCTAATGTTTGATTGTAAGATTGCAGTTCTATTGTTATTGTTTGTTGGCGTTTTTAAATAGTAAAATTTTTAAATTTGTGGACATTTTTTATATATTATTAAGACATTTGTACAAATATTTTAAACTTGTTTATATATTATTAAAGAAAAGTAAACAAATACAAATATTGGTTATATAGGGTGTATTTATGTATATATACAGGGTGATTGATTAGTGTGAGGAAGCTCAGTACATCTGTTATAGTGAAAAATACAAAAAAAACTTATTGACAAAAATTGTAGGCAACTTTAAACTCCACATTTTAAAATTAGTTACAATCTTACAGGGTGTTCCATAAGATGGTGGCACACCAAACTTATGTTTTTTTAAATGGAACACCCTGTATTTTATTTTAAATTCGAAATCTGCATCACTTCCACATCACAACAATGTAAAGTTTTATTATGTTATACCAGGTATTTAAAAAGTTATAACCAATATTACCTGAAAATCGTATCAAGTTTAACTTCCTGTATAATTCAAAAGGAGTGTAGGAGCATTGATCTATTGAAACCATAGATTTTTATTAATTGTTAAAAATTAGAAAACATACCCTTTTCATAATTTTTGTTAAGTCAAAATGCAAGTACATTATTATTTTCTTGGTAATTTTAAATACAGCATCCTGTATTTTATATCACTATCGAAAAATACTAATGTCATACTTCAAATTTTATGAAGTACTCCTTATACCTAAGGTTATCAGTTTTCAAGATATTTTTATTTTTCTATGGACGTATTAATTTGGTAGATATTTTAATATATACAAATAATTATTATGAGTTGGCCATGATTGGTTTGTTAGAAACTGACAGTTGGACATTATTGTTTATTAAATCAATCTGTGGTACACCGTTAATTAGCAACAATTATTATTTAGTAATTCAGTAATTAATTTAATTTAAATTAGTAATAATAAATGTAGCTACTGATGAAATTATAGATATCACCTGGATATTAGGGGAATGCAATAAAAATTCTTTACTATTATTTGGGAGATCATTTTGAATGATGAAAAAATAAAAATATCTAGAAAACGGATAACTTTAGGTATAGGGAGTACTTCATAAAATTTGAAGAATGATATGAGTACTATTCGATAGTGATATAAAATACAGGGTGTTCTATTTAAAATTACCAAGAAAATAATGTACTTGCATTTTAACTTACCCTGTATTTAATTTAACGAATATTATAAAAACGAATATGTTTTATAATTTTTAACAATTATTAAAAACTATGGTTAATTTTCATATCAAAAAAATTGAAAAGCAAGATCAGTTTTGGGAAACTAACATGAGGAAACAGTTTGTGATTTTTTCACCTCATATTATATAACAGAGATTATAAAACACCCTATCTGAATGTCATTTATTGTATGAACTCTTACTCTGTGGAAGTCCATTGTGTTCTGAACGTTAAATAAAATTATTTTTTATATTTTGTATCTATAAAAATCTTCATTATAAAACACATTTGCGTATCGTAATGTAACTTTTACGCACGCAAATTTTTGTTTTAAATGGTTGGCGACATGAGTGAAGTATCTAAAGGCAAGACTATTGACATTGACATTTGTGGCTAATAGCATTTTATTCATTTTTTATATTGTTCTTAAAGAAAGTATCTGTGAATATGAATATAATATTTTACTTATATAATATATTATTATTGGTATATTATTCTTTTTAAAATATTTTAAAACATTAACATTTGATAATTTAAATGTCACAACTGTCAAATTTTATAAATTACACAGTGCTGCCGACATACTTTTTAAAATAAAAATTTTCGTAATTACAACATAAAAATAAAAAATTAATTTTAAAAATGGTAAAAAGGGCAAAATATAAAAAATATTATAAACAACTTATTTCATAAGGCTGTTGTGACACTCGTTCTTTAAAAAACTCATCGCTTCGAAATTTGTAATAATCTTACTTGTTTTTATATTATTTCATTCAAATGTCGCGAAATACAGACCTAGAAAATAAAATAAAAAATATGTATGACCAAAGTAAAAGATAAATACTGAAATCGGATACCGATTACCATAAATAAATGGCTTTCTGCCTAAAAAAGATTCAATTTTTATACCTGCGTTGCAAACGACAATCTTACAAACTTGGATAGGTCAATTACCTACAATATATAAAATTTCATGAACTCTTTATTTTTTTTTGATAACATTTCATATTCTCTTACTTTGTGTTTCACTACAGTAATAGCGAAATCCGTATCGGCATCTAGTTGGAGCTAGTCAGTTGAATAGATATACGCTGTGAGTGACGTTCATAACCGAGTTGTATGTGGTCCGCTAAATTAATTCTGTTTTACTAACAATAGTCGCACAAAGGTATTACGTTAAGTATACACAACAGAAAGCTTCGCTATACAACTGACTGACTACATAATGCAACTATTCTGAATTTCTCATACCTACACCTACTTTTGACTTGGTGTGTACAAGCGTTTTTTATGAATAGAGTTTTACTCGTAGGTTGTCTTGCTCGCATCGATATGCTGTCCTTTAGCTTCCCGCCCAAAATTTCATGCATTGACTCTTAAGTGCGATTGAAAAATTATTCCCTTTAATAGAGATATTTCTAGTAAGAAAAGTTCCGTTAATCTCGTTATCAAAATCGATTACGGTTTTTTACCTAGAGTATGATACCGTTTTACACTTTGAAACATTCAATGTCAATTTATTTATTGAACACCAAAGATATAAAGATATAACATTAAGAATAATAAAAAACTCTTCGTTTTAACAAAACTTCTACTATTTATTTAAAAAACCACTTTTTTAAACTCAATGACAACCGTTTCGCTAGAATTAGCAATTTTTAAGTACATAGTGGTAGTTTTGTTAAAACGAAGAGTTTTTTATTATTTTTTAGTAACATGGACTTCCAAAAAGTAAGGGTAAGTACAATAAATTTAGCATAAATCAATCTACCTTTGTCCAAAGAAACAATTAATTTCATTTAAAAACAAAAGAAACAATAAGGGACCGATATTTGTATTGTGAAATAAAAATTACTTTCTAATTTACAGATAAAAACTACAAAATCATTTTAATTTAGGAGAAAAACCGAACCAATGTAATTTATCCATCAACACGATAGAATGCCTTCGAAAAACCTATATATTGTAATGATTAAAAATTAAATTAAAATAATCTTACCTTATTTATTAGAACAGTCCATGTTTTATAAAGAAAAAGGATATATAATAATGATAATAGTCTTCAATAAAATGAATTTCAAAGCTTCTTTTATTTGAAATTATACACATATTAACTGGGTACACTGAATAAACAACAATAATTTGAGTTTGAAAACACTATATTTCAGTAGTCTGGTTGGGTCATCTTTGTCTTAGATGTCGAATCCTGCATCAAGTTCAAATTACCTAAAAAACCAATAGAAAAGTAAACATATTAGTTACAACAAGAAATATTTAAGTATCATTATTAGAATAAGTTTTATTAGAAATATAAAATGAACATAACAAGTTAAGTTTAATATCAACAAACAAGAAGTATTATTATTATAAAGTAGGTGTAATTTATAAGTTATGATTTAAATTTAATATTTTAAATAAACAATAATACCAAAAAGAAACTAATAGTAAATAATTCATACAAGTAAAGTAATTCATAATTAAGTTCATAATAGTATAAAAAAATATTTACAGATAGTAATGGTCTATGATTTCAACATCCATAATAGTGGGTATAACATAGAGAATTCCAGTATTTTAATATACCTTAAAACATTGAATTTATTATATAAAACATATTTATGTAATATAAATAAACAAAAAATGTGATTTATAAACTATGAGTGACAGGGTGAAATACAAATAAGAACAGTGACAAAGTGCTCGAACCTATAAATTGATAGGACACTAGAAATCAAACTATCGGACATAAAAATTATGCTAAACAAGTAATGGAGGTGATAGGACACTATAAATAAATAATATGTATTAGATATAAGGTATAAAATGTGAAATTGCAAGGTGAAAGGACACTAGAGATTATGGTTTCGAAATACCAGAAAAGTATAAAATTTGTTATTATTATTATTTGTATAGGTTATTAATATGTTTTACACTAAAGTTTTGTATGTTTAGAGTAGAAATGTTTTATTAATCATGTAATTTAATTTAAATTTGTATATAAAAATGGCGGAAATTAAATAAAGTAATTTATAAAAAAGTTATAGAATATTAGCCATAGAAAACCATATCCATCAATCAATAACATTAAGGAATATGATTATGTTAAAATTTATTAGATGTTAAATGTATTAGCTCATAATTTTTTTCAAATTTCATTTTGATTAATAACCGGTAGCCATCACTTCGCTCCGTTTAAAAGTAAAAATTAATGAGGAAAAAGTAAAATTTAATTAATGTAAGTTAATTTATTATCAATTATTAAAGTTAAAGTTTAATTATCACCCAATAAAAGAATCGATAAAGCAATATTAATTAAATAGATTTATCAAAAAATTACGAAAAATTGCCTAGTTAAACAATTGAATTTCAATAATCGAAGTCTAATATGTCATTCTGGGAGAAAGGGTATAAATACTGCGGATTTCTCTGTTTTTTTGTCAGTTACATTTTATTCAAAGGCATAGGTTTGCCTTTGTCCGTTGGGGCATATAGCCCAGGAAGTAGTTGTTGTTTCATGGAAAACGGTCAAGCTTGGTATAGAAACTATTAAGTTTCTTTACCTTGGGTGCAGGTAGAAACATTTTCTACTTTTCAATTTTACCATTGATTATTTTCAGTATTTGTTTATCTTAATTTACAGATACAAATACAGATGAAATAAGTGACCATTGATACATTTTTAATTTAATTGTAAAAAGAAGAATAACATTATTGGATAATAACAAAATCGAATATAAAAAGCATAGTTTAAAAGATAGTTTTGTAAATTTAAATTTAATTTTGTGTATATAATACTTGTTTCTGTGTGTTTAAATCTCTAAATGGTGCTTAAGTTTATCACAACATCAATGTGACTGCCAATAAGATTCGCTTATGCGTTGGTTATTATTCTGTGTTGTTATTAATAAAAGGAGACACCGGAATTACAAATAAAATTAAACAAGAAAGTATATTAACCTAAAAATTTAAAAACGTCTATTTTTCGTAAATATACCATTATAGATAATTTAATTCCTCACTACTTTAACTACCCTTATCGTTACAAAATGCATTACATTGCTATAACCATATATTATATATTACTAAATATCTCAATGTTCGAGAAAGCATATAATACAGTTCGAATATATCTTGGTAAAATTATATATTCAAAGTTTGAAAATTTACATAACAGCAAAGTTTGGCTAATGATACTATTTTCAGATCGTTGCCTTTAATGGGACATATTTCTCATAACATTATTTATTTTAGAGAACAATTTAGTCAATATTAATACAGTCTTGTTTTTAAATAACTGGAAAAAACATTAAATTGTCTAAAAGTGGCATTTATTAATTCAGCTGTAATGACTTACTAATGACATGTAGTACGAAAATGTCAAATGAAAAAAAAATCATTATTTCGGTCACTGTACATATTTATAGAAAATCCCGAATCATCTCAAATTTAAATTTTAAAATAACATTCTTTAGAGTCAAAATTTGATCTCTACCTTTAACCTCCTTTGAGTGACCAAGATAAAAAAAATAAAGTTCGCTAGAATACCTACACAACTAGTTTATTTAACCTTTCAGTCTTTATAATAAGACAGTACCTAAGCAAAAACCATATTATTGTTCTTTTTTAATATATTATTTAAAAATCCTTTAAAAAACTATAACAGCCATGTTAGTTATTTAAAACGCCTCAGTAATTTGGTTTGTGACAATTATAACTGACGATACTTCTTAGCGAAACGGCCGTCATTGTAATATAAAACATAACAAATGATGGAAATGTTGAATATCAATTCCATCCAGTTAGATAACGTTATTTTTTCTGATGAGTGCATATTTTTTGTTAACGGTCATGCTAATTATCAAAATTGCCTATACGGAAAATCATCACTGCTTAAGAGAGGACCATACACAATAGTCTCAAATTATTTATCATTACTCCAATGAATAGGGTGCTAAGTTTGGCAAATTTATTTCGTGGTCCAGGAAACCCAGGAAGTTTCATCAACTACCATATGATTTCAAAGGGATGAAGCACCTCCTCATTACCAACTTATTTTCCGCCAGTACCACAACTTAACAATTCCAAATTACAAAACGAATCCACACGATTTAAATGACTTAAGAGAATTAATAACGCTTGCGATTAGTTCCGTCACGCCGGATATGTCAATTAACGTTAGAAGACATTTTTTTTAAATATTAGGACGTTCACGGTGAGTATTTTGAACATCTACTTTATCGACATTAAACCACAACAAATTTAATCTATAACAATATATTGTAATGAATCAGAACTTAAGACTTAAATAATCTTATCTTATTATCTTATTTTTAAAACAGTGTTTGTTTCATTTAAAAAAAAAAGTATGTTATTTAATAAACTCTTCATAGAGATGAATTTCGTTTCTTTAATTGAACTTATACACAATTAACTATGAACACTTAATAAATTTGATTCCAACAATAATTTAAGTAAGTAACACTATATCTCAAAAGTATGGTTGGTTTATCTTCTTGTTAGATGTCGAATCTTGCATTAAATTTTAATAATACCTAAGACAAACAAGGAAAATAAAGTATATTATTTAAGACAATCAATGCTTTACATATCATAATTAGAATATTAGATAAGAGTTATAAATATCAACAAAACATAAAATATCATTAGTACAAATCATTATATAATTTAAGTTATTAATTTAGAGTTAATGTTAGTAATAAACAACTTATATATTAAAAAAAGTAGTAATTAAGTTTATATTGAAATTAAAAGTTACTTACAGATAGTAATAGAGAGTAGTCTGAATATCCATAGCAATGGGTATGGTTTTGATCATCCATGAGCTTGAATATATCTAAAATATTAAATTTATTTAATAACAGCATATGCAATAAGGTATAAAGGTGACATGTGATTATTATATTGTGAGTGATAATAAATTTGAACTTACAAAGTGAAAAGACACTATGAATCGAACAATGTAGGAACAATAATATATTAAGTGAATCATTCAGACACTATAAATTGGACAATGTATAATATTGTAATGTATTGTAGGGAATCTTACAAGATGAAAAGACACATTAGACTCTAAATATGAGAATACTATGATAACATAATAATTTTGTTGTTGCTAATAATTGTATATGTTTCTGATAGGTTTTAAACCAAATTTGTATGTTTGTTTAGTAGAAATAATTTGTTATTTTTATAATATTAACTAAAATCTGAATTAACAATGGCGGAATTTTACGAATTTAAATATAACTTGAAATAAAATAACAGAATTTCAGCAATAGAAAAAGCTATCCAGTGATATTTGGAGCATTAAAAAATGTTTTGATGTAAAAATTGTTTAGGTTTTAGGTATTTTTGCTCATAATTTTTGTAAATATCATTATAAAATTATAAATGGTGGCCATTAGATCGCTCCTATTCGTTCAACAGTTTAACAGGGAAAAAGTGGAATTTAATTAGGAAAAGTTATTTTATTAATAATAATCATAGGCTAAGTTTAATTATCCCTCAGTTAATCAAGCACTAAGGTAGAATTAATTAAACCGATTTATTGAAACATTTTAAGAAATTGACTTAAAAAATAATTGAATTTAAATTTTTTATGTCATTTATGACATTTCTTGGCATAAAGTATAAATACCGGGAAATTTTCAATTTTCGGGGAGTTCTATTTCTTACGTATGCAGGTCCACGTCGATAATATGAATATTGTTTGAAGGTCAATAAATTTTAAATAACAGGGTTGTATTAAGATTTATATGTGTATTTACCATATCATTTATAAAAGTGAAATAAATTTGTTTAAAATCAATTGAACCGACTACTGAAGGTATAGAGTTTTCTCATGCTTATACAATTTATATACAAGGTAAATCATAATTTCATATAATTTTTAAATTGTAACTAAACATAGAAAATTAAGATTGTTGATAGCTATAAGTTAAATGAAGTTCTAAATAGTGTAATTTCAAATATTAAAAGAAAAGGTAATAAAATAAAATGCCCGTTGCTATAGATATCATCATTACTCTATTTTATTTCCTGTATTTTCCTTTAATATAAACTTAGTTACTAACTCAACTTATGTATAAGTATTTATTTCATTTACTTTTTAATTATAACTTAAAATGAAACATTGCCTGAATTGAGATTTTATTTTTTTATTGTTATTAAAACTTAATCTATAACTCTTACTTATTCTATAAATATTCGTTAATGAGATGTCTTTCTAACTGTAACTTGTAAAGAATTAATTGTTTCAAATAATAATACTTTATTTTCCTTTCAGTTTTAGATATTACTCCAAGAATGCAAGATTTGGCAGCTATTAAAAAAATATTTTGACCCTACTTCTAAGATACACTGTGACCTTGTTCAAAGTCTTATTGGGATCATTTGATATCTATCTTTTTCCAGAATTTATTACAATAACATATCCTTTTTTAAAAAACAGACTGTTTTACTATAAAGGTAAGATAATTTTCGTTTAAAGTAGTGATTCATTACTTCCGTGTCTCACTCATTTTACTATGTTGTTCAACTTTATATTTTTTGTTATAGATCTTGCTTTAATCTGTACCTTACTGTATCTTTTTATTTTCAGCCGTATGATGGTCTAAGACTGAAATCAGTTGCACTTTTTTATAGTTTTTACATTAAATTTATTGTGGTTTGACTTGCCGTTTTATTGATATTTGATATCAGCCACATCATTCCTTCGATTTCAAATAATTTATTATTTTTTATGTTAATTTTTGCAAGAAATTTAATAACAGTTACTTTTTTGAAGGAAGAGACCCATCAAACGATATATCGCCCATACTTCCCATTTTAAAAATTGGGGGTTGTAACTATCACCCAACTGTTCAATTTAAAGAATATTAATTTATAATTTAAAATTTTTACAAATATGTACCTACAGTAACCGAAATAACGAATTTATTCCATTTGTCCTTTCCAAGTTTTCATCAACTAAAAACAGTATTATTTTACATAGGATACCAATTAATAATTTATGAAAATGGGTTTGTTCGAGAATTTAGGAATGTTGGGATAATTTAAATCTAATCCTGTTTAATGTTTAATCTAAACTGTTGCCATACTCAAATAAACCCTAATATTAAATTTAAACCTTTGATTCAATATGTTTGAGATGGCTTAGTTATTGTCCAACCATTTGTTTGCTTTCTTCTTGTTTTTTTTTATATCTTTCTCTTCAATCTGCCATCTGTTTCATGTTTTTGTAAGCAATTATAAATATTTAAATTTTTAATTAACTGAATAACTGTTTATATAGCCTCTTCCAGTTTCTTATATAAGTTTTTAAATTAATAGACCTCCTTGTTTTATTTTAGTGATACCACTCTAATTTTTTTCTTTAACATCTTTGAGGTAATTTTGTAATATTTATCTTTATTAGTAGTTTTATTATTACACTGCTCAACAATTGAAGTGTTGAAGTGGATATTTTTTAAATTTCAGAAAATTGGGTACAAAAACAATATTTTAAATATACGTTTCATGCGTTCAGTAAACACTGTTTATGGCGCTACGGCGATTAGAAATAGTGCAACTCATTCAATTAGTACGTTGGATACAGGAAGGCTTAAATCAAGAAGTTGCTGCTAGGTTAAATATGTCCCAAAGTGTTGTCAGTCGTGCATGGAATCGATATTTGAAAAATGTATCTGAAGCGTACAGGTATGGAGGAGGACGAGAACGAGCTACAACTCCTGCTCAAGACCACTTTATAGCTGTAACTGCACAAGGAAACCGAACATTTACTGCTTCGAGAATTAACAGCTTCTTTAGGCATGCTACCGGAAGAGTGAGATCTAGTTAAACTATTAGAAGAAGGTTGCATGCGTAGTTTACATCCACGGTTGACTGCGGATCAGCGCAGTGGGCGAGAGAACACAGTCGATGGAATTTACAGATCTGGAGGTATTGTATGTTTACGGACGAGTCCAGATTTCAGCTGAATATGTGTGATAGTTGAATATTAGTGAGGAGAGAAAGAGGACAGCGATACACTGAAGTTCGTTTATTGTTTCTTTTTTTCATATAAGAATTATTTCTTTTTGTATATAAAGAAAACTTATTTTATCGAATTTTGATTTATTATTAACCAATGACAAAAGAAAATTACAGATTTTTGTAATATCTCCTTTAACTGTTCAGCAGTGTATTTCGACGTGTGTTATTGTTTCTGTAATAACTTAATTTTTTTTTAAAGTCAATAATCTGCACATACATTTTTATGTAAAGATTATGTTCATCCAACAATTATTGAATTTATTTTTGATAAAGGTGTAATTTGACAGATTGGGAACGCATACACTTTTCATTTTTACTGACGCTTGAAATTTAAATACAAAAAAGTGCCCTATAAAACATTTTAGATTCAAGATATTTTCATTGTTAACATGAATATATTTGCCTTTGCTAGGGCCCATATATCCGTCACTCTGCGTGGAAAAGGTTTTAGAAATTGAGCAGAACCGAGCGAGGGAGGATCAACACGAGAAAATGTGTTTCCACGATTTTTTTTCTTTAAAAAGTGAATGATGTGCTTAAGTCTTCTAGACTATAAATTCTATTATTCAACGCAACGTATACACCATTATTATGTCTCTTACATGACACATACATATGTTTGTGAAATCTGTTTGCTTTTTACCTATCAAGAAGTCATAATGGTTATTAATGATAAACTAGATTTGTTTTTTGTTTACAGAGATATTTTAACGGGTTTCCTTAAACAGTTATAAAATAGTTGTTAATGTAAACACGTACAAGGAACCAAGAACCAACATTAGAATTGATGATTGGGGCAAAAGATTAAAACATATAATAATATAATAGATAGATAAAAGAACTGCATACAATTTTATTATATAACCTTATATATATTTTTTATATAAAAATAAATAAATATTTTCAAATATTTATTTTCTTATTGAAGTCATTTTTAGCTTCCAGTTGGATAAGTTGTAAAGAAATGTTTACATTGAGAAACTGTTACATTCCATCTGTCTAAATAAACCAATCAGGAGCTCTAGTCCAGTTCGCATTATAGATAACTCCCGCCATGCCCGCATTTAAAAATGAGCAGGGATATGGGATGGGATTGAAAAATATTTAAGTTATGTTAATACTGATTTTTTAAATAAATAGTAGAAGTTTTGTTAAAACGAAGAGTTTTTTATAATTCTTAATAAGATGGATACCAAAAAGTAAGGGTTAGTACAATCAATTTAATTTAAAAATGTATTTTTGGGTGTCAATATGTTTACTGCTTATTAAACTATTTTTTTAAAAACCTTTTTTCTTTTTTTTGATAATTTAATCTAATTCAGTCGAATTTTATTTTTTTACCATTCTCTTTGTTTAAGGACAAAACAAAATTCCACTCGTTACTGAATTTATTTTATATTTCTATATTTTATTTGACAACTGAGCTGAGTTTCTTAAAAACACAATAACTTTTTTGAAACCAACTACCTCTCAAATTATTGAATTGAAATCAGTTATTAGTGAAGAGAAAGCATTTTTATAAAATCACATATTTTTTTTAAGCTTTGGCATAACGAGGTTTTACTTTAGCACACACTTTACATGAACCAATCATTAATATCGTCTAATGAATAATGTAAGTTATAACTTTTATGTAGTGGTACATGCGTGTTTTTCCTGGATGTGATAACGCATCGTGCAACTCTTTGGGATAACGTTGCAACAATCGCGAACTCCGAAGCATCTATTTCGACAGTTAGAATAACTTTGTAATCAATAGCAACCAACGCAGCTTTTTGTATATCAGATTTTAAGTGTTGGAAGCAAGATTGTGCTTAATCGTCTAGAGGAAAGTTACTACAGTTTACGAGGGGTTGTATCTTAGCTGAGAAATTTTGGATAAACTTCGCGTAGTGAGTAAAGAGTCCTAGTGCTCTTTTTAGTTTGGCAACGGCAACTTCAGAAGTGTTTTAAGGTGATCCTTGTCCGGTTCAATGACATTGTTAGTAATCTTATAGCCCAGTAAACTGACAGAAGTTTTATTGAAATTATCTTTGTTGAGTGGCAGTTTTTATTTTTTCACTGCATTCATAAAATTGTTAAGATTATCATCATAATCTTTTTGAGTTTTTCCACACACTGTGACATCGTCTAAGTAGGCAAATGTTCCATCTGGTTTTTATTGATAATAATGTATTGTGATTCTGGTAAATTGATAAAGCCTTTCATTAGCCTCAAATGCATTATCAATTTTTTCTTTTTCTAGTATTGGTATTTGATGACAGGCGGATTTCAAGTCTATTTGACTGAATATTTTGAATTTTGCTACCTTAGATACGATATATTCAATATTAGGTACTGGGTATTCATCAAAGTACGTGAATTTAGTAATTGTAATAGTAATAGTAATACCAGCAGATAAGTGAGCGAATATAGACGCCGGTGGAACTGTAGCTTCCATAACACTATCTTGTGAAGGTTCTTTTGATCCCCCAAATTGTAGTTCGAGTTATCTTTAAGTAAATCATGACCGGCTATAACATCTGAGCATAAATTGTTAATTACGAGTAGTAGCCGTTGATTATAGAGTAAGAGTAGTAAAACAAATGCCATAAAATATGACTCAGTGAGGCAAGAAAAATAGTCTGATTGTAAAGTCTCAGTTTGGGTTTCATCATCTGGGCAATTGTTTGTCAATAAAGCTTACAGAACTACCTTTATCATTCAGAGCGTCACCATAGATACCATTCACGGTTATACATACAGTTGCTGTCTTGAGACTAGATGGTGAGGCAGCGGAGAAAATATAGTTACTAGAAAATACTGCGTTGTTTATACCTATTATGGTAGATTTGCTAGCCGACCGACAGACCTTGGAAAAGTATCCTACTTTGCCGCAGTTCTTGCACTCTGATCGAGGGCATCTGATAAATAAAATTGCCTTAAGAATATGATATATGTATAGGAAGATATTTTACTTCTTGATCGTTTGAAATATCAAAAGGCCCTCCATTTAGTTTTTTCATTTTAAAATGCTCAAACAAGTTTAAAATAAGTTCTTTTGCTTGTGATGTTAACATTTTTCCTGGCATGTTCTAAAACGAAAGAAAATATTGCGTACAAGCATACACCATTGTGATATTTTGTTAGAATTGGTAGAATTAAGAAAGATGAATGTATGTAAACACCACAACCTTTAAAAAACCTTTTAAAGAAGGCTGTAATTGTTTAAATTGTATCTTTCTTACTTCTTAGTTGACTACGATAAACGTTCCCGTTATATGAAAGTTTAGCCACCATTTAAAAGGTAAAGATGTGTTAAAAATATTTATTAAATGCAAAAAAGAAATTTTGTACTTAAATAAAAATAAAAATTACAAATTAGAAGATTTGAAAAAAACCAATTTTATAGAATATATTTGAATGCAAGTGATAAAATTCTTTGAACAAAACTCAATGTATCAAAATCATGCCCTGGACAGTCTTCTCAAATGACAGGTCCACGCTTAGTAGTTAATACTCAGGTCATGAAAGTGACCACTTCGAAAATAAAATTACAACCAACAGGAAATCCGTTAATGACAACAGTTTTGCATTTAAATGTTGTCAAACAATGTTGTTTGTTAGTTAGTATTGTATTTTTTTAATAATAATTGTATTTTCTCGTAGATAGATACGTAGATTTTCCAGTTAAAATTTTTTCAGTTATTTATTAAAATATGGTTTTTATGTGTTCTGTTACCTTTATAAAAATAACTATAAAACTGCATTGTTTACCAAAGGATCCACAGGTGTTTCTTTAAAGTTTCAGAGTATCTCAAAAGAAAAAATTCCAGCACTCTGCAATCAAATACCTTTGAAAAGTTAAAAATTTATACCCGAAATTGTGGTCAGTTATTAACCTTTTACCAGATTAATGCAAAAACTTATAAAAATCTTTTTAGTGCTTTAACATAAGTTGTACTAGGCTGTTATTCCAATTTCATTTCCGAAAATCCGTTATACAAATATTTGATGCTTTTAGAAAATAATATTTCCAGTATTGAAAAATCGTGTAAGGTAAATTTTTTAAAAAACACCAAACTATTTTTTTGTAAAGAACTAGTTGTTAAAACGTGTGTTAACACCAAAATCATTATTTTCACACACTCTTTCCACTCTTTCATTTGCTATACACATTTAGTACAAGCTATTACAATCCTTTTGTATTCTGCTTTCTACGAAATTTTCAAGAAAGACAAAATGTTTGTGTGTATACGACATAATTAATGAACGCTATGCCTAAAAGACACCTAACGTTTGTCTGCGAACAAAAATAGTTAAAAACTAAACAAAAGAATTCTCTCATACATCAAAGGAACATTTTCAGGAATCTTAAACCGTTACAATAGAATAGGTAATCAAGTAAAACGGACACATTTACGTTTTTACAGAAGGAAACAGAAAAAAAACTAACTCATCAGATTAATTCAGTATAACCCGGTTCGAATAAAACGAAAACATCGCTTTCCTTGTTTGGATACTGGTAATGATAACAACATCCTAAAAGCCAATTAGTTAAGTGAGGCTAAAACCTAGCCCTTAAGGATTTTACATCTGTTTGTTAATTCTGTTTCGGAGTTGTGAAACTACGGGTACATGTAAAGTTTCGCGTTTCTTGCTGATAATGTATGAGCTACTTATTTTAGTCCTGTTCGAAAGGATTCACATTCCATGGATTCATATCTAATAAAAAACTACTGCTACATTGTTTGTTTGGAATGAAATAATCAGGTTTTGTAAATAGTTTATAAGGAATATAGAAAATTAAGAGTTAAATTGTTAAAAAAATATTATGGAATATAAACAATAATGTGCAAATGCGTTCAAAAAAATTTGAAACAAATAACTCTGATATAACGACTATAAGGAAGTGTTAGTTTAGGCTGATTGGGTTTTAACCAAAAAATTAATAGCAGGAAACGAGCAGTGAGAAAAGTTTAAGAAGGATATAAGAAACGAGGAAAAAATTCGAGCCTCAGCAGGTTGTGTTATTTTTTGAGGGGTGGAACAGGAGGTGAAAAATGAATATTCTTGATTTACAGCGGAACTTGGCAACAATACAAAAAGTGTATAAAAGAAAAGTTAATGGCAAGAAAAAAAAGTACAACTTTTATTTTACTTTCTAACATAACCTCAAAATTTTTGAAGAAATTTTTAAAAAGCGTTTTTATGCAATATTTTCTTAAAGAAAATACCAATTTTGATAAAACTTGGTAAAAACATAATTTGTTCTGTTTTTAATAACCTCAAATTTATTCCATTCGAAGTATTATAAATTTTATAAGAAAATCATTTTCTCAATAAAAATTTATTTTTTTTCGTGTATAATATCATAAGAAAGAAAATTTTTGACAAAATTTCAAGAGCGAAAATTGCCAAAAAGCAATAAACACTTGAGTATGTATGTATGTATGTATGTATGCATGTATGAATTAGGGGTGATAATTACACTGCAACCTATAGGATCTATTGTGTCCCCCCTTACTTGCCATGTTCTGATATTTTCTCAGACCTATAGCAGCTCCTATTTTCCTATTTTCCTAAGGAAGTTTAGAACATCGTCGGGCTTCAAATCAGGTAGATCCCCTTCCTCTATTTCATGTGCTTCTAGGTATCTAGCCCTAGAATTTTGCAAGGCAGGGCATTCTGAGAATATGTGTATTGAGTTTTCATCCTCTTCATCACATCATCTGCACTTTGCTTCATCTGCTAACCCTAGTTTCTTCATGTGGCTTCTTAACCGGCAATTCCCGGTTAATATTCCCGTTAGAATTCGGAAGCCTTTTTTTACTGGTCATAGTTCCCCAGTAGTATCTTAGATTGCCTCTCCTTCCAGCTGATTCCAGTACTTGGATTTTTCCTTCTCCATTTCTTCCCTTAGTTTTCCTAAGATTACTCTACTGCTGATCCCACAAGATGGTTCTGGTCCCAAATGTGGGGTTTCAGCTCCTTTTTTTGCCAGCTTATCTGCTGTTTCGTTCCCCTCTATTCCTATGTGTCCCGGGACCAATAGGAGGGTGACAGTGTTCTTCTGGCCCAGTTCATTTAGTTTGCCAAGGCATTCCCAAACCATCTTCGAGCTGATCATATTTGAACTCAGCGCTTTGATGGCTGCTTGACTATCCGACATGATCACAATCTCTTGTCTGCCACAAACTTGAAAAACAAGACAATATCAACGAAACATAATCTCTGTTTGTAAATAATATGAAATGTATAATTATTATAAGTTATAGTTGTTTGCCCGATCTTTTCTACTAAAGATTGATTTTGTGTATTATTGACATGTAACATTTGGGAGCTCGAAGGTCCAGCTTCATTTGTTGTCCTGAGATTCTCTATCAACTTCTCGTGGTGACTGGAAACCAGCTGCAGATAGGGTTTTAACGAGCTTGCATCAGAGTGAACCGTTAATTTAATTAACTCCTGTTCAGCAACACCTTGCTTAAACAAGGCTGTCACAGCTGAAGATCGTTGAGAATGGTTTGTTATTTTATGTTTTTTTTGTGTCTATTCCAATTTTTTCAGCTGACACTTTTGTCCACTTAGAGACGGTGTTTATTCCAAGTGGACAGTTTTTGAACCAAGATATATTCTTCCAGTTGGGGAGAACGGTAAGAAAGAGTCTGCCTGATAAAATCTTTGGTCCTCATTTTTCATTAATTTCAAGAATAGTCTAACTGGGCATACATTTTCGTTTGATAAATTTCTTACCAACCATTTGCTACTTGTCAAACTTTTTGACCCGCCTTGGGTTGTTTTCAAAAAAATGCTGTTGTATTCAATTCGACCCGTCAATTTTCCCATAATATCAATTTCCTTCCGGAAATAGTAAATCTTGCAGTTTACCGCCTCATTGCCTCTCCAAGCAAGTTCAAATAAGCAAAGGTAAAAAAAATTTTTTGTGCTACATCGAGGGTTTCTTCGTCGTAGCTTTTGATCATTATTAATAGTTCTTTGGTGGATAATGCTTTTGAACTGAGTTTTTTTATTTCTGGACAACTTTGAAGCTGCCTTTGCTTGGTGTCTCTGACCAGTCTTGCACATTTGAAAGGTATCCGTGAAAGGGTCAATTTTTATGCCGTATTCCGTAAAATATTTTTCTTGTACCATTTTTGCTGTTGTATTCCATATTGACTCTATAGTATTCGCCTTTGCCTTTTTTCATATTAAAGTTGTAATCCTCGAGAATTTTTGCTAGTTCCGTTATGGTAGTACATTTTTCAATTGTAAAATTTCTCACCCGTAGCAAACAGAGCTTCTGGACTTCTTTGTGTTCAATGGGACATTTTCCGAAACCAAATTTCTGATTTCTTTGCCTGACCGGCTCCCGAATCTTGATATTTCGTCCAAATTCATTATTTCTTTTCAAAATTATAAAGACGCTTCAATGACGTTTGTGAAACTAACAATTATAGAAATACCAGACAGCTTAGTAACGGATCTGTCATAATTTCGTCGCTGAGATATTATGTATTGTCAATATGAAACGTGCCGTTGCTATGCAGTTTTGTCAGTAAAAACTAGTCAGTGAAATAGTCAATTATAAATGGCCCTTAAAATCGACTTAAAGGGTTCATCAATGTGTTATTATTTTTTGTTTTTTGGTGTACTTTAATATTATTTATAAAATATCTATAGTTACCATAAAAAAATGTGCTTTTAATGCAAAAAAATACTTTTTTTTTGGAAATTTTTTATTAACGTTAAACTCTACACCTTTTAACTCTACGGAAAAACACACTCTGGCTACCAAGTGAATACAGATCCAAAAACTACTGCTCAAAATAGCTGTTTAATTTCATTAACTTGCAATACCTCAGATAAAATATTATCCCTAGATGACTTGAGGTTTCAGTGGTCAAGAAAGTGGTCAAGAAAGTGGTCAACATAAAAGTTGTAAGTATTACAACTTTTCTCTTGTACATTTTTTGTATTGATGTCAAATCGAAAATGTTTATTTCTACTCCCAGATACGGCACGAAACTTTTCCTCTTTCCTTAAAACCCTCCCTTAACCTCTTTTTCGGTTTTTGCTATTAGTTAATAATTTATTTATTTAAAAAAATGTTCCACAATTTGTCTGCACTATATTCTCAATACTTACATATTGAGACGAAGTTTTATTATCATAAAAAATTTATTCATTAAAGAAAATATTAATTTCAATAAGAATGTGTATTATGATGATTAAATCAAAAACAAAATCGTTATTAAGTCAATTAAAAGCAAAATAAATAATAAAAAAGTAATCACATTACATAAAAATAATCAAAATCACCATTAAAAAAATAAATAATAATGAAAATATAATTCTAAATGTAAAATAAAACAAACGAACAAATTATAAATTTTTGTAAAATATTTTTCTGTTAAATATATAAAAGGATTTTCAAAGATCTACAAAAGTGTATAAAAAGTTCTTCTACGAATAACACCTGTGCATATGTGTGACGTTAAATTATCAGAACTACGACTGCTCGTACACAACAACAACATCGCGTGTTTGAAATGTTTAGTTTCCATGAACTCCAAAACTATAGAAGTGCACCTGTGCCTGTGTGACGTCAAATTATCAGAACTACGAGTGCTTGTACACACCATCGCGTGTTTGAAATGTTTAGTTTCCTCGAACTCCAAGAGCATAGAATAGCAGCTGCACGTTGTGACGTATGAGTTACTCGGAAGTATATCGGTCGAATTTATGACTTCAAGCCTCAGTGATTATATAATTTGAGAGCTTTTCCGACCATAATAAATTATAAAAAAATTATTGAACATTAAAAATGATTATTGTATATATTATGTAAAAAAATTGTTTGTAAAATATAAGTAGTTAGTTAGAAATAAGCAAATTAAGAAATAGTTCCTTCTGATTGGTTCTCGTGGAGTTTTAAAATGAAGCATTTTTATTGGTCAGAGAATAATGAGAGAGGGATCTCAGTCTTTACGTAAAAGAACCAGTCAGAAAGAATAAAAAGAGAGTCAAGCCAAATTTTAAGAGAGTCAAGACCCTTTATACAAACATTAAAGTTTCGTTTAAAAAAATTTTCAACAAACATTTAAGATTTAATTTTAAAAAACTTTCACGACTCAATACTCAAGTTTAATTTTAAAAAGATTCAAGACTCATTTTCAAAACATTCAACAACAGTTATTATAATATTCAACTCGTAATCTACATTTTTTAAAAAAGACTTTGATTAGTCATAAATTTTATTAACTTTATAAGTTAACAGTATTCGACTTTGAATCGAAAATAGGTTTGTTGAATCGAGCAGAGTAATCTTATAATATAACAGATTCAACTGTAATTTTAATGATACAAAAGTTAGTATTAAATTAATATAAGAAGCTTGACTTACCTTATATCAGAAATAATCCTAGTATAAAACTTTGTAACACGCCACTTGTAAAAAGGGAGTCTTATCAACCAGTAAATTGTATAAACAAATTCACAAGTAAACAATAATAAATTCTACATCGTAAGAGTTTCTGTCTTTAATTAAACCATTGGAAGTTTCTGCATACCACGTGTTATCCAGAAGAGAAGATAGACCACCAGTTCCAGCGACACCTACATGTGAATGGCGAACACTCGAGAGACAAAGTTAAAAAAGGTACCGTTATTTGATTTGTATTAAGTGTGCGTATAAACTGTTTTAAAGCGATAATAATTATTAGCCGCGAGAGAATATTTATACTACTTTATTGTAAAGATTTTTGAATTTCATTTTGATAGAAAATTTATAATTTGTTTGAGCGTAAATCTGTGGTGAAACCTGTACGACCTGAGATATAATTTTTCGATTAACGATAGTGTCTATTTTCAAGAAACATTTAATTTTATTTGAGCTAGTCATCATTATACAACATATTATTTAAGGGGCTAAAAAACATTATTATTGTAGTAAAAAACTTCAACAATTATGTCAAATCAAATAAAAACAAACCACTAATAATATCATGCCACAATTAACGTGAATTTACTAAAATAACATTCAATCATCAGAAAAAAATTAAAATAATAAAACAAAAAAGAAAACATAAGAACCCAACAACAATAAAATAATAAAATCATAATAACTTGGCGACCAACGTATCGGGCTCGATTAAAATCACAGATTTTAATAGTTTAAATAACAAAAAAATAAATCAATAAACATTACATTAAAATTTATTTAAAAATAAAAATACTAATAGATTATTGTAACTGTAATTAACATATAAAATAAATATTTCTAACATTTTATTATAAATATAAAAAGTCGAAACATAATGTCTGATAAAGAGGAAGTTAATTTTGACACCTGGAAAGTTGAAGAACTCAGGCAAGAACTTAGAAACAGGAATTTGGATGATAAAGGAACCAAACAAATTCTAATTAACAGATTAAAAAGCCAAGAACAAATAGACATAGACTACAATGCTGAAGAACCAGAAGAAAGGGGGGAACAAGAAGATGAACCTCAACAAAAAGATGGTACTTCTTCACAAACTGGAGGAAATGTCACATTGGCAGATTTGATGAGCATCATCCTAGCCAATTCAGAACAAATAGCGAAAAAACTAGAAGCCAACTCGGAAGAGATGACAAGAAAATTAGAAGCTAACTCTGAAGAAATGAAAAAACAAAATAGACAAAATTCTGAGGAAATAACGAGAAAATTGAATGAAATAACGGAAAAATTGGACAAGAAAGTAGAAAATCAACAGAAAAAGATTAAAGTAATTGAGGAAAAACAAGAATTTTTAAATAAACAAGTACAAAATATAGACAAAAGAACAAGCGAAAACAATCTGAAATTAAACTCAAGAATATCAGAAATGGAAGATAACGTGAAAAGAGGAATACAAATAAATTTGGACATAGCCGAACAGGAAAACAGAAAAACAGAGAGACAATTAAGAAAAAGAAATAGAAGAAAAATTAAATACAAATATAAACGTGGGAAACAGTGAAGAAATCAAGAAATTAAAGGAGGAACTCGAAAATAAAATAAAACAAGTGAATCAAAATATTTCTGAATTATCAGACAATCGCGTAACACCTGACTTGGGTTTTCAAATTATAAATATAGGGGGGAAGTTTGAAGAAAGTTCAAAATTTTGTGGGGATTATAGGAAGATACATCCTATAAATTATTTACATTCAATTAAAAATAAATACTATAAAATTAAAAATTTACAAGACTTTAAAGAATTTATCAGGTCAAGTTTAACAGGCAATGCACTATTGTGGTGGAATTGCAAAGAAATGTTTGTAGATTCATTTGAAACCTTTGAAAAAGTATTTCTAGATACTTTCTGGTCAGAATTACAACAGAGTAAAGTCAGGGAAAGATTGTATTTTGGCAAATTTGATAATACGAAGAATAATCTATCCAACTATGTTTTACAACTCTATGCTACTTGTCAATATTTAACTCCTCCTATACCAGAGGCAGAAATTGTAATGTTTTTATCAAGACATTTTAAACCTGAAATATCTGAGATAATTGCAGTACAAAATATTAATAAATTTGATCATTTAATAACATATTTGCAGAGAATTGAAAGAAATTTAAGTAATAGTATCAACAATCAGAATAGAGATAATGTAAGAAACTTTAATAACAATGATAGAAGTTTTAATAGGCAAAGTAACAATAACAATTTTAACAGACAAAATAATAATAATAATTTTAACAATAACTACAATAATCAAAACAGAAATCAAAATAATAAAAATAGAAATTACAATAATAATCAGAACACTAGAAATTTTAACAATAATTATAATAATAGAAATTTTAATAGATTTGAACAAAATAACAATAATCGAGCAAATACAAACAATAATAATAGACAAGTAAACGCAATTAATACGACTAACAGTAATGAGGGGATATATGAGACAAATAATACACCGAGAGACATTGCACGTTCAGGTAGTAGAACTCCTAGGGCCAGATCTCCAGTAGATGATGCCCAAACCACAAATTTTCAATAGGGGTGCACAATGTAAATAGCGCTAGATGTGACTTTGTACACCCACGTGAATTTTTAATAGACAAGGATAATCTGCATCTAGAAAATAAAGAAATAGAATTAGTATTAATTAAAGCAAATATTGATAACAATTTATTAAGCATTATAATAGATACAGGGTCTACAGTTTCTTTAATATCAGAAAATACAGTAAATAAAATCTCAATGTTAAAAAACAATATAATCAATATTCCAAAAGTAAATTTTACAGGGATAAATGATAAAAGTTTAGGATATTCTAATAAAACAGTTTTTGCTTCTTTGAATATAAATAATGTAAAATTAAATGTTCAGTTATTGATAGTCAATAAATTAAAATATGATATATTATTGGGTAACGATGAATTATTAAAGAATAAAATTATAATAAATTATAACAAGAATGCAGTAATATTTGGGGATAATGAAATAAAATTTGAGGTAATAAATGATTTAAAATTAACTAGTAATTATAATATAATTAGTATATTTGACGAGTCATTAGAAAATAGTAATAAAAATTTCTGCCAAGAAAAAATAAGTGAAATTTGTGAATCTAGTTGCAATTTAATGGTACAAGGGTGCCGAAATATATTTAATAATGTGGCCATAGATGCCGAATTAAATTTAAATAAAAATGGAAATGATAATTATTTAGAAAGGGTCTTAGATACCAAAATGCCGATGATAGGGTTAATGAAAAGAATTTAGAGGTGATGATAAATTGCAACAAAGGATGGAAAAAAATGAAGTTATAAAATTGGTAGAAAGATATAAAAGTTTAATTAATGATGAATCTAGAGTAGCTAAAAAATTATTCCCAAAGTATTAAAGTTAAAAATATAGAGAGTTTTCAGTCAAAAAGTTATCCAATTCCCTATAAATATCAAGAAGCGGTAGATAAACATTTAAAAAAACTGTTGGCAAATGGAATTATAAGTTATAGAACTACACCCTATATTAATCCTATGGTAGTGGTTAAGAAAAAAGATGATACGATGCGTTTATGTTTTAAAAAGTAGAAAATAAATTCTAATGTTTCCTAATACAAAAATTTCACGTGGTGTGTTTCATGTAAGTTCACTCAAGTAATATATTTAGTAGTTAAGTGTAAATAGATATGTAAATAAAATAAAATAGGATATAGTTTGAAGTTAAAGTAGAAAATGGAAACTTATAAAAATTTATCCGTCGATAAATTTATTACAAGTTTGGGGGGAAGTTGAGACGAAGTTTTATTATCATAAAAAATTTATTCATTAAAGAAAATATTAATTTCAATAAGAATGTGTATTATGATGATTAAATCAAAAACAAAATCGTTATTAAGTCAATTAAAAGCAAAATAAATAATAAAATAGTAATCACATTACATAAAAATAATCAAAATCACCATTAAAAAAATAAATAATAATGAAAATATAATTCTAAATGTAAAATAAAACAAACGAACAAATTATAAATTTTTGTAAAATATTTTTCTGTTAAATATATAAAAGGATTTTCAAAGATCTACAAAAGTGTATAAAAAGTTCTTCTACGAATAACACCTGTGCATATGTGTGACGTTAAATTATCAGAACTACGACTGCTCGTACACAACAACAACATCGCGTGTTTGAAATGTTTAGTTTCCATGAACTCCAAAACTATAGAAGTGCACCTGTGCCTGTGTGACGTCAAATTATCAGAACTACGAGTGCTTGTACACACCATCGCGTGTTTGAAATGTTTAGTTTCCTCGAACTCCAAGAGCATAGAATAGCAGCTGCACGTTGTGACGTATGAGTTACTCGGAAGTATATCGGTCGAATTTATGACTTCAAGCCTCAGTGATTATATAATTTGAGAGCTTTTCCGACCATAATAAATTATAAAAAATTATTGAACATTAAAAATGATTATTGTATATATTATGTAAAAAAATTGTTTGTAAAATATAAGTAGTTAGTTAGAAATAAGCAAATTAAGAAATAGTTCCTTCTGATTGGTTCTCGTGGAGTTTTAAAATGAAGCATTTTTATTGGTCAGAGAATAATGAGAGAGGGATCTCAGTCTTTACGTAAAAGAACCAGTCAGAAAGAATAAAAAGAGAGTCAAGCCAAATTTTAAGAGAGTCAAGACCCTTTATACAAACATTAAAGTTTCGTTTAAAAAAATTTTCAACAAACATTTAAGATTTAATTTTAAAAAACTTTCACGACTCAATACTCAAGTTTAATTTTAAAAAAGATTCAAGACTCATTTTCAAAACATTCAACAACAGTTATTATAATATTCAACTCGTAATCTACATTTTTTAAAAAAGACTTTGATTAGTCATAAATTTTATTAACTTTATAAGTTAACAGTATTCGACTTTGAATCGAAAATAGGTTTGTTGAATCGAGCAGAGTAATCTTATAATATAACAGATTCAACTGTAATTTTAATGATACAAAAGTTAGTATTAAATTAATATAAGAAGCTTGACTTACCTTATATCAGAAATAATCCTAGTATAAAACTTTGTAACACGCCACTTGTAAAAAGGAGTCTTATCAACCAGTAAATTGTATAAACAAATTCAAAAGTAAACAATAATAAATTCTACATCGTAAGAGTTTCTGTCTTTAATTAAACCATTGGAAGTTTCTGCATACCACGTGTTATCCAGAAGAGAAGATAGACCACCAGTTCCAGCGACACCTACATGTGAATGGCGAACACTCGAGAGACAAAGTTAAAAAAGGTACCGTTATTTGATTTGTATTAAGTGTGCGTATAAACTGTTTTAAAGCGATAATAATTATTAGCCGCGAGAGAATATTTATACTACTTTATTGTAAAGATTTTTGAATTTCATTTTGATAGAAAATTTATAATTTGTTTGAGCGTAAATCTGTGGTGAAACCTGTACGACCTGAGATATAATTTTTCGATTAACGATAGTGTCTATTTTCAAGAAACATTTAATTTTATTTGAGCTAGTCATCATTATACAACATATTATTTAAGGGGCTAAAAAACATTATTATTGTAGTAAAAAACTTCAACAATTACGTCAAATCAAATAAAAACAAACCACTAATAATATCATGCCACAATTAACGTGAATTTACTAAAATAACATTCAATCATCAGAAAAAATTAAAATAATAAAACAAAAAAGAAAACATAAGAACCCAACAACAATAAAATAATAAAATCATAATAATATGTAAATGTAATAAGTGTAAAAGCCGGTTCATGCAACGAAAATTATAATTACATTAACATTACATAATAATTACACTTTCACTAAAAAAATGTTGTCGTTCATGCAAGACATTATAAATTCTGTATAAGCGCATGCGTATATTGTTTACTATTGACCCTTGATAGTTATGTTATGTTCTATGCATCTGCTACAATATTTAAAAAGTTCAACTATTCTATTTTTCATTTTGTTAAAATATTTTTTATTGCTTGTAAAACCGGCCTTCCATATCAACATAACCTAAACATAGGAATTTTGACATAAATAGGAATTCACATTTCCATGCTATCGTACTGCGCATGCGCTTTTACTGTTTCCACTAATATAATGTAATGTAAATGAAAAGTTGAAAGTTTCCTACTTCCCAGTGGGCTTAATGTAATTGTAATGCCTTAATGTGTTGCATGAATGCCTCCACTATAAAATAGGTGCTCAACTTTTATTAATGATAATGTAATGTTAATGTAATTATAATGAACGTTGCATAACTTTTCGATAAACTACAGGTACAGTGTTTAAAAAGTACGTTTTCGCAATTCGCAATAGAAAATTACATCGTTACATAAAACGGTTAACGTTTAGTTCGCTGACCGACTCGCAGTAAGTCTATCTCTGTCTGGCCTATAATAACTCATTTTCCCATTGAGCCTACAGTTGTTAACACTAGTGCTATTATCATTCATATTGACTTCTTTCCATTAGCTGATGTCCGTTTTTCTAAGTTTATTTGCGATTAATAGGGTGTTTGCACCCTCTCGGGCCATTCTCACTGCCTCGGGATTGGCACTCTGTAATTTGTATTGTAAGGAAAGCGACGAAGAATAAGCAAACGAAAAGAATCGCTATACCTATTTGCAAGTCTCTACTGGTTCGGCTATAGTTCAACAAGATTCGTGATTGTCAATTGGATAGAGAATTAATCTACCAATAATTTAGAAAATTTGACAGAACAAAAAAATCTCTTAAATAGTAATACCCTTGAAGTCGTCGCTATCATCCGAGAGAGAAACCACAGAATTCAGTTACAGAGAACGAAATAGCGAAGAGTCCTGATTTCCTTCTGCCTGGTACCCCAAAACCTATTGTAGCTTTTCAGCTGATTTATCCGTTACACTCAATTCTATACAAGCTGTACCAAACTGAGTTCACAAGTGCCGCCCCATAATTCGAGTTCAATTACTAAAGAAGTTTTATATGAATGAATTAGGGTTGTTCTTTAAGTAGCTCAAACTATTTTAAATTTTGATAATACTTTATAAAGTACGAGTATGGTTACTTTTTCACAGTATAATTTTAATTTTTTTGATATATTGCTATCACGAAGAACATAATTGGTATTAAAAATATATTGTAATAAATTACAATTAAAAAAAAATATTTTTTGTATCAATATTATTTAAATTGATGTTGTTATCAAATTATTGTCTTTATATTTTTAAATTCTTAATTTTTGTACAATTTTGTGGGGCTATAATTTATATTTATTTATTTTTCAATTTTATTCCGTATTTATTAATCTCAAACACCTCAAATCTCTTTATTTTGTTACCATTATATTAAAAAAAAATTTTTCTCTAACTCTAAATATGAAATTATTATAGTTTAAGATTTGATTTACTTAAATCAATTTTCAAAACATTTAAAAGACTCTTATCAGCAGAAGTCGGTTCAAAAATAAACAAAATCCAACGATGAAACTATTTATTTTATTTATTTATTCTAAAATTTAATATACCTCAATCCTACTGAATGATGCGACTATGGTTTTTCTTATGCGCATTTACCCACGCACAAGGAAACACGTGATATGTTACTGTTATTACAAAAAGTAGTCTAAGAGGTAGGAGACGGTGCGTGCATCATTGTTAACAAAATGTGTAAGCAGTTTGTTTATTCAAAAGCAGAATTATATCAGAATGGTGTTGAAAAGATATTGAAAACTATTTTACAAACTTTATAGGTTTTTGGAAAGTGAATTTAATAAGTGATATCAAAAGTACATACCGTATTTCACTTGCCGCTTGTGTATGGTGCTGAACTTTTCCATTTACGGCTTCTTACACAGGATATTCTAAACACGTGGAACCATCAAGGAGTGGATATTTGGCTTTCGAGTACTTCTAGTGGATAATTATCTCGTTCTCACCATGTTATAAAAGTATTAGAAAATTTTATTGCTTCTCCAGACGTCCAATGTTTTAGATTTCAAGGTTAGTAGAATAAAATTTTATTTTATTGCGTGTATACAGTTTTTATTATAATAAAATCCCATTTCCAATTATTATTAGTTTATAAATTTGTTTTAAACTAGTACATGAGTTATTATGCGGCCATCTTTATTTTCAACAATAGTCAGCCATTGATTTTTGGTAATTTTTGAAATATACTGACGTGGAGTGGCCTTTTTATCAAATTACAATGCTCCCGAATTTTCTTTCTCAAGGGTTTATATACCCTCGGTCAAATTTTCATTATGGCTGCCTTTTTGAGCGTGTTTTGTTTTTTTATAACCTCTCTTACATCGAGTTTTTGAAAAATTGATTTTTTAATTATACATTTTCTGACCTTAAAATTGTTTCAAATCAAATCTGGGTAATTTATTTCATTATAAATCAACATTTTTAGAATTTTAAAATCAATCTTTCATTATTAAAACAGCTGACTTTGGGGAGTGAACCATGTCGGCCATTTTGACAATTTTTAATATAAAATTTAACAATTGTGAGCTAATATCTCTTTTTGACCAATAATTTAAAAAAAAAACTGAAATTTTACATATTCAATTATGATCAGATAACTTTTATTTTCAATGACACCGCTTATATTAGCTTTTATTTGCTTTTAAAATTTACTACGTCATAGCGATTCACATACAAAATTTATCAAATAAAAGAGTTAATAATATCTAAAATCATCAAAGAACGACTTAAAATTAATTACCTTACAACAAAATACAATTATAACAAATAGTAATGTCAATTAATCATCTAATATTAAGTTTAAATGTCTTTCCACTACAAGCACATCTTTTAAGTTTATGATCCGCAGTTTTTATTATCACTTCACTATTTACAGTGTTTTTCATTGAATTTATCATTCATAATGTCCTTGGCTAAGCTTTTATTAAACAGTCTTAGCTTGTAAACAAACACATCACTTTCTTACAGTTTTGTTTTTACATGTAATATATTTCAATATCTTTATTTTTTTTTAGATTCTGACTTAAGTATTATTTTATCAAAAACTGATATGTACCAGAAAATAGGAAGTACTGGACTTGTACTGTCATCCGATACATCAAACTACAGGACTCATCACTTGATGCTTAATTAAATTTGAAAATATTATTTGGGGTAAGTAAAATCTATTTATCAAATTATAATCATTGTCTATGATTTATTTATTTTGCTCTATCATCTAAAATTGACTTGTTGAGGTTCAAATTTTTGTATCTTATACTACTAACTGAATACAGTTGAATAATCTCTATTTTATATGATAAATTTAAATAACCTAAACCTACTTATTCTTATCTTATAGCTACTTATAAAAAAAAATTATTGAACTTATTATTCTTAAAATTGATTATAAATTATTTGGATTTTAATCTACTAATAATCTTTAATACTTTAATACTACTTTAATCCTACTAATATTGTATTCGTATGATTCATTATCAGCATATTATAATACTTATTTACTTTTTATTTTTAGTTTTAAGCAACATAAGAACCTTGGACTTGATTCTTGGATCGACTACTGGTGTTAGTGCTCATTCTTTTGAACTCATTTTGTCAAGATATTTTTGTGTTTTTGTGTGAATTAAGATTTACTGGATTGGCTCAAATAAAGAAATTTTTGGTGTATTTATCATTTAATGAAAAGTTTTGAAAATAACATCCCTGTTGAATAGTTTATTTCAATTCAAGTTATATTTTGGGTAAGTTATATTTATTATTATTTTAAAACATTACAAATTTCCCCCAATTTAATTTTAACAAATTATTACTCTGTAATAATTTTTAAAATTTAATTCCATTTTATTTCCTCTAAATCTATTACTCTTCAAATTCTATTTTGTTATCTTTTAATTTAAACATATACCTTAATTGTATCTTATAAACAATTAATATTTAATATAAATTCTAATTCATAGAGTTGTATATAACCACTAATTATTCATTGATAACTCATACTTTATTCCTAATTTTTAAAATACAATATAATATTTACTTATTCTAGTATCTACATCTTAAACTATCTTACATTCTAAATTTAGCTAGATTTTTAAAATGTTGTATCATTGATGGTATGCGTATAAGTTTTTAACGTTTACCTTTCCCCTTAGTAAATTGTTATGTGGATTTCTTAAAATATAACTGTTTTCTAAAGCTTTTTCGATTATAAACGGTCCTATAAACGGTAATTTTAATTTTGCACACTCATTATTTCTTTTATTAGCTACCTGTAGTGACCTTTCAATTACCCAATCCCCTTCTTTGAATACCGTTGTTTTCTTTAAATATTTGTATTTTCTTTTTAAATATCGTTATGCATTTCCTTTTTAACTTAATATGAAATATTTTTTTAATTAAATTACTATTTTGCTCTAATTTTGTATAACTACTAGTGAATTGATATATGATTTGTTACTTCTTCGAATTATTCCTTCAATCTATAAAATTTCTTATTCTCTCTTCACTCTTTTCTTTAACTTTAATGGTACAGGATATATTTTCACCTTAAACTCCTCAACATTTCTCACCTCCATATTATATTCATGTTCGGTAGCTTCTTTTGGCTCCTTAAACATCAAACACTATACTTCATCAACAAATCTCCTACAATATTGTAATATATTCCATCACAATCAAATCATCATTTTCAAATACATCTTCTTCTTTCTTCTATCTACTTCATAATCATAACTTTCTTCTTTATACTTCATATCCATAACTTCTTTTTATACTTCATACTCATAACTTTCTTCTTTATCATAATCATTTCTAATATAAATAATATCCTTCTTACTATCTTCTACTTCTTCTATCATATCCATTAACATCCATATACCATTTAGTTATACCTTCTTCTCTTCTTTATAATTAATTATAGTTTCTAATTGTTCCTATGTATCACTTAATATTATCATATCATTATCCAAATTAAACACAGCTAGTAGTTTACAATTTATTATGATTTCAACATAGATTTATTTTAATATCATATTTATTTATTTATTTCACATAACTTTTGTTTTTAATACCAGTTACTATTATATTTGGAATTTTATTTCATTATTCTTTAATATTATTTAGTTTTGAAATTGATTTTGAATCTATTAATGATATTTTGTTTCTTATATTAGTTAAAATTTGTAACGGTTTATCATAATTTTAATCTTGAATATGCAATAACTCATTAGAATGTAATTGATTTAAATTTCATTTAGATTAGTATAATTAATATAACAGTTTATCATAATTTTTACCCTTGAATATTCAATGACCCATTATAATATAATTGATCTAAGTTTCATTTAAGTTAATATAATTGATTGGGGTGGTATTATTAATTTAATATAAAATACAACATTTTAAAATTCATAACACAAAAACTTACTTACTACCTACAAATATAATTAGCAATATTATTTACACCTTGCTACTACCTTCTTCCTGCTCAATAACATATTCATTTTCTTCTTCCGCTTCTTCCAATTTCTTTCTATAAGTCTCTTCCTGGTTTTAGTTGCTTTCATTATCATGTGTAAATTTTTATTATTGGTTTGTCTTATCATTCTTTTAAATTTTCCTATATCGGTGTTCATATTTATTTCTTCCTTTTCTTTCTTTGTTTCGATAAGTTTCCTTCCAAACAATTGTTCAAATAAGTTTTTAATCTTCGTGTTTTCATCTACATCCATGATCATACTTGAATCAATCTTATTCTTATTTTCATCCATGTTATATTTAGTATAAGTTTGCATTAATTTATTCATTTCAATCTTCTCAGTTTCAACATCTTTATCTTTGTTTCTGTCAATTTCTTCTAAAATTTTATTGTTTGCTTCTGCATTTTCCTCTTTTTCAATTACTTTTTCTTCTTGTTCTTTCTTCATTTTGTTTATATTGTGTTCCATTTCTATTAATTTTTGTTTATATTCTTTGTTTTCCATTTGTTCCACTTCTTCTTGTATATTTTTAATTTCCAATTTAAGTTCTTTCTTAGTTTTCTTGTTTTCTTCTTCTGCAATTTTGAAGTTCAATTTTATCTCCTTACTTAAGTCTTCCTGCAATCCTTGTATATTTTTATTTACTTTCATCACTTCTCGGTCGATCTTCTTGTTATATTCTTTTACCTCTTCTTTTAAAACTTTTCCATTTTTCTTAATTTCATTTATTTGTTTTAAATGATTCTCTTCTACTTCCATAATCCTTCCAATCATTTCTTCTCTAACTTCTTGTTTGGTACTTCTTATTTCTTCCTGTAATTTTTTATTTTGTTCCCCCATTTCTTCCTTTATCTCCTCAAATTTCTTATTAAATGTATGGCTTAAATCTTCTTTAGTTTCTTGAAACTTCTTATCTAATTTCTTATCCATTTCTTTCATGTCTTTTCGCAAATCTTCATTATTTTTGTCCAATTTGTTTATTTCTCTTTTTAAATCTTCATTAGTTTTATCTATTTTCTTGTTGTTGTCACCCACCATTTTGGTTAAATTTATCAACATCCTCATTACTTCACTCTGATCCTCTTTTTCTTCTACTCTTCTCGTTTCCTGAATTTGTTGTTGTTCTGGTCCCTCTTGTACTTCTTCACTACTTTCTTCTTGTAAATTTCTATTTTTCTTATTAAAATCATTATCCATTTTATTCAAATCTTCCTCATTTTCATCAAATTTCTTGTCTAATTCTTTATTCAAATCACTTATCAATTCTTCATTACCATGGTTTATATCTTCATTATTTTCTTTAATTTCTTTCTTCAATTCTTCTTTAGTTTTATCTAATTCTTTGTCCATTCTTCTTATATTTTCTTCATTTTCATCAAATTTCTTCCCATACTTTTTATCCATTTCTTCTTTATTCTCATCACATTTCTTATCTAATGTTTTATTTAAATCTTTCTTTAGGTCATCATTATTTTTGTTTATCCCTTCCTTTTTTTCTTTAAATTCTTTCTTCAATTTTTCTTTAGTTTCATCTAATTCCTTAATTATAGCTTCATTATCTTTGTTCAGTTCCTTTCTGAATTCTATTAAGTATTCCATTATTTCATAGTATTCTTCATCACTCATATACTTTTTACCCATTTTGACAATTTTGATTAAGTTTTATCAAATATTAAATGTAAAATTTATCTTAAATAGTTTTAATAGTCAATTAATTACTTTAACCAGTCAATTTTTTATTATAGCCAAATAATTTATTATAACCAACAGTTTTTTTAGAATAGCCCCACGTTGGGCGCCATTTTTGTAATAAATTACAATTATAATGTATGTACAGATTGCATAAATATTGTTATTATTGATGTAATTATTAATTTTGTTGTTTTATAATTTGAAATTTTTATTTTTAAAGTTTTGTGGGGCTATTATTTATATTTATTTATTTTTCAATTTTATTCCGTATTTATTAATCTCAAACACCTCAAATCTCTTTATTTTGTTACCATTATATTAAAAAAAAATTTTTCTCTAACTCTAAATATGAAATTATTATAGTTTAAGATTTGATTTACTTAAATCAATTTTCAAAACATTTAAAAGACTCTTATCAGCAGAAGTCGGTTCAAAAATAAACAAAATCCAACGATGAAACTATTTATTTTATTTATTTATTCTAAAATTTAATATACCTCAATCCTACTGAATGATGCGACTATGGTTTTTCTTATGCGCATTTACCCACGCACAAGGAAACACGTGATATGTTACTGTTATTACAAAAAGTAGTCTAAGAGGTAGGAGACGGTGCGTGCATCATTGTTAACAAAATGTGTAAGCAGTTTGTTTATTCAAAAGCAGAATTATATCAGAATGGTGTTGAAAAAGATATTGAAAACTATTTTACAAACTTTATAGGTTTTTGGAAAGTGAATTTAATAAGTGATATCAAAAGTACATACCGTATTTCACTTGCCGCTTGTGTATGGTGCTGAACTTTTCCATTTACGGCTTCTTACACAGGATATTCTAAACACGTGGAACCATCAAGGAGTGGATATTTGGCTTTCGAGTACTTCTAGTGGATAATTATCTCGTTCTCACCATGTTATAAAAGTATTAGAAAATTTTATTGCTTCTCCAGACGTCCAATGTTTTAGATTTCAAGGTTAGTAGAATAAAATTTTATTTTATTGCGTGTATACAGTTTTTATTATAATAAAATCCCATTTCCAATTATTATTAGTTTATAAATTTGTTTTAAACTAGTACATGAGTTATTATGCGGCCATCTTTATTTTCAACAATAGTCAGCCATTGATTTTTGGTAATTTTTGAAATATACTGACGTGGAGTGGCCTTTTTATCAAATTACAATGCTCCCGAATTTTCTTTCTCAAGGGTTTATATACCCTCGGTCAAATTTTCATTATGGCTGCCTTTTTGAGCGTGTTTTGTTTTTTTATAACCTCTCTTACATCGAGTTTTTGAAAAATTGATTTTTTAATTATACATTTTCTGACCTTAAAATTGTTTCAAATCAAATCTGGGTAATTTATTTCATTATAAATCAACATTTTTAGAATTTTAAAATCAATCTTTCATTATTAAAACAGCTGACTTTGGGGAGTGAACCATGTCGGCCATTTTGACAATTTTTAATATAAAATTTAACAATTGTGAGCTAATATCTCTTTTTGACCAATAATTTAAAAAAAAAACTGAAATTTTACATATTCAATTATGATCAGATAACTTTTATTTTCAATGACACCGCTTATATTAGCTTTTATTTGCTTTTAAAATTTACTACGTCATAGCGATTCACATACAAAATTTATCAAATAAAAGAGTTAATACAATCTAAAATCATCAAAGAACGACTTAAAATTAATTACCTTACAACAAAATACAATTATAACAAATAGTAATGTCAATTAATCATCTAATATTAAGTTTAAATGTCTTTCCACTACAAGCACATCTTTTAAGTTTATGATCCGCAGTTTTTATTATCACTTCACTATTTACAGTGTTTTTCATTGAATTTATCATTCATAATGTCCTTGGCTAAGCTTTTATTAAACAGTCTTAGCTTGTAAACAAACACATCACTTTCTTACAGTTTTGTTTTTACATGTAATATATTTCAATATCTTTATTTTTTTTTAGATTCTGACTTAAGTATTATTTTATCAAAAACTGATATGTACCAGAAAATAGGAAGTACTGGACTTGTACTGTCATCCGATACATCAAACTACAGGACTCATCACTTGATGCTTAATTAAATTTGAAAATATTATTTGGGGTAAGTAAAATCTATTTATCAAATTATAATCATTGTCTATGATTTATTTATTTTGCTCTATCATCTAAAATTGACTTGTTGAGGTTCAAATTTTTGTATCTTATACTACTAACTGAATACAGTTGAATAATCTCTATTTTATATGATAAATTTAAATAACCTAAACCTACTTATTCTTATCTTATAGCTACTTATAAAAAAAATTATTGAACTTATTATTCTTAAAATTGATTATAAATTATTTGGATTTTAATCTACTAATAATCTTTAATACTTTAATACTACTTTAATCCTACTAATATTGTATTCGTATGATTCATTATCAGCATATTATAATACTTATTTACTTTTTATTTTTAGTTTTAAGCAACATAAGAACCTTGGACTTGATTCTTGGATCGACTACTGGTGTTAGTGCTCATTCTTTTGAACTCATTTTGTCAAGATATTTTTGTGTTTTTGTGTGAATTAAGATTTACTGGATTGGCTCAAATAAAGAAATTTTTGGTGTATTTATCATTTAATGAAAAGTTTTGAAAATAACATCCCTGTTGAATAGTTTATTTCAATTCAAGTTATATTTTGGGTAAGTTATATTTATTATTATTTTAAAACATTACAATATAATATAAAATATAAATAAATATATAAAAGTCTACACATTATCTTTCTAAACAAAACAAAATTCTACTCTAAAAAAACTAACAAAATTTTATAATTAATAGATTTGACTATGTTTTTAATATTTTATAATATATTTTTTTTATATTTTGCACTTCTTCTTCATTATAAAACGCATTTGCGTATCGTAATGTAAATTTTACGCACGAAAATTTTTCTTTTAAATGGTTGGCGACATGAGATCTAATGACAAGACTATTGACAATGACATTTGTGGCTATTAGCAATTTATTAATTTTATATTATTCTTTAAGAAAGTATTTGTGAATACGAATATCATCTTTTACTTATATAATATATTATTATTGGTGTGTTAGTAATTTTAAATATTTGAAAACATTAATTTTTCATAATTTAAATGTCAAAACTGTCAAATGTTATAAATTACACAGTGCTACCAAAATACTTTTTAAAATCAAAATTTTCGTAATTACATAAAAACAATAAATTAATTTAAAAAATGATAAAATGGCAAAATATGAAAAATATTATAAACTACTTATTTCATATGGCTGTTGTGACAGTCGTTCTTTAAAAAACTCATCGCTTGGTGATTCGTTTTTTAAACTTGAACTCGTGTCATAACAGAATTCCGTATAAAATGAGTTGTTTAAAATACTATTTTTAAATTTATGGTTTGTTAATGAAATAATAATATGATTGTTGATTATGTGAGTTTTGCAAAAATTTTATTTTGGGAATATTTTCTGCTAGCTTAATCAAAAAATTTATTATTCGTTTAAATGGAGGTTTTATTTTTAATAAAAAATCAGTAATGTTGCATAAGCTCTCTCAGTCCAAGCGGCCTTATGCAAGGTTTTATTGGAGAATAGGTTAAAAAACATCAATTGCTAACAAAAAATGTATATTAACTTTAGATAAATAAACAAAAATCATCTTAAAAGATCCAAAACTGTTTTGAAAAGAATAAACTTGTTTATTTTTTTTGGCAATAATTAAAGTTTAAATTAAATGCAAAATAAAATGACTGTCAATCTATAATCCTACAACTTTTAAATAAAAAATATTTGAATTTAATTAATTGTGATACTAAATAAATTCCTTTTGTCTATACATTACAACTACAATTATCCATAAAAATTAAAATACAATTATTTTTATTTTAAGCTAAACTGATGTTAGGGTTCACAGTTTTTGGCTCCGTAGTTTATCTCGTGTAGTTGATTTCTAGCGACTACAGCTGTGGAAATGACAAAGGATGTAGAAATTTTAACACGTTTGTTTTGTCTCCAAGATTCAGGGATTTTAGATATGGTGCCCATTCTGATGTAAGGTAGTGATTGTGAATTTCTCTTGATAATTTTTACTTAGTTTCTATTGGTAATTAAAATATTATATTTTTTTAGATACAATTTAGTATTAAATCAATTGTTCAGTCACAGTTTATACTTGATACCAATAACTCAATAATTTTCTTTCTTAATATTAAACTCTCACTAGTTTATCATTGACGTCAAGCTAAATTAAATCTCAAACTGACCAGCCCCAACTACTAAGAGTCCGTCTTATATAGCCTATGGGGTGTTTAGATAAATCAAATCTTCAGAGCATTCTGTTAGTACTTTTATTTTAATTTTACACATTTAAATGATATACACATAATGTTTATTATAGTTTTAAGTTTAAAGTTTAAAGTACTACAAATCCAGTTTCCATAATTTTCGGATATCAAAATTGTTTGTGAAGAAAGGAAAAGACCAGTGTCAATGTCACAAATTATTTATTGTTGTTAAAGTTTTTACTGTTGTTATAAAGCTACATCATCCGTCTCCTGTTAGGTCTAATGTATTTACATATGTATTCATATTAGCCTGACAGAAACTAGTGGCTGTATAACAACAGTAATTTGACATTGATATTGGTATTTTCCTTTCTGAATTTACGGAGTCACATTTGAGAAATGGATGATATACTTCGTTTAAAATTGAATGTATTACACATAATTATTGACTTTAACAAATTCATACAACATAAACAACGTGAATAAACTAATAAACTAAGATTTTTCTTAAAAATGAAGTTTATTCATTGTGTATGTTATCAATAAATCTATCAAAGATACATTCTTGTTGTTTTTTAGTAATTAATTTAGTGTTACTGATCGGTTTCTCACGTAATATTAAAATATAGTACATTCTAAATATTTATTAGGGTTTTATAAATTAACTGAAGTCAAATTAAAGTTACAGACCAAGTAAAAATTATCTTCTTATATATTACGATTTAATCTACAAGTTCAGACATCTTCGTAAGTATTTTTAATAAGTATCTCGGCAATAAAATATTTGGAATGTTTAAATAATGAAATAGATTATATATAAAAATAACGTAAACTATTCTGGAAAACGTAACTATTGTTATAACTTATTACTTCCATACTTGGTCTAGCCTTAATACTACCTAAACATCAGGTACCTAGCTACAAACAAACAAAATGTAACTTAAATGTCAATCTGACGATGCTATTCAGCGAAACGGCCGTCATTATAATTTAAAACATAATTTTTCAAATTAACTTGGAAGTTGCGTTCAAACGAAGAGTTTTTTATTATTCTTAATAAGATGGACTTCCAAAAAGTAAGGGTTAGTACAATAAATTTAAGGCATCTTACATTGATTAAGGACTGTGTGTTATTGACCGCTTACAGGGATGGTGGTAGGTAAAGTTTTTTACGACGTTCTATTATTATTGCTTATACTGAAATTTCCTAATTGGTAAAAAATATAAAAATTGCAATAATGTCCTAAAATACCAATCCAATGCGATTATCTACATAAAATGAGCAGGCCTATTTTCATAATAATTAAACTTAATCCCATTGAAATTTCTCACGTAACCGACTGAATGCTTCATATTAATTTTGTTATTATCCCATGTTCAAAATTCAAATTTTAATAGAGAGAATTTAAATTATATGCTGATTGCGTATTTGAATTTCAGAAACATCTCTTTGGGTTCTCTGCATAAATGTTGAGACTAGCGTAGAAATATTCCTAGACAAAATGTCTCTATAAATTATGAAATACTATAGTCTCTTATTGTTCGATAACTTCAGATGCATCGCTGTAAATATTTAATGAAAATTTAATGAAAACTGCTCTGTGCATGAGAGATCAAACGAATGGAGTTAAATAACTATTAACTTTATAACAATAAATACTTTTAATTTAAAATGTTTTGTTTATTTATACGAAGAGAGTCCAAATTATTAAATAAATTTATTTTTTTTGAAAAAAGGGTAATTTATAGAAAAGTACATTATTTTTTATTTCAAAAATCAGTGATCTAAGACACTAAAATATTAAATATTTAAAAGGCTGATAAAAACCTGTTAATTTTTAAAACAAATACATCTCACTCTCTACCAAAATGTATATATAACAAATAAAAATTAAATGTTTAAAATTTGAACTAATCAACAGTTGTTAAATGGCATTTTTTTAACATTTTGGAATTATAATTATGTATTTCCAATATAATTCTAATTCCTCTAACGTTTGTAGCCTATTGATATACACTTATCACATTATGTAACTCGTTAAAATAAAATCAAGTATTTTAAGATCTTTTTTTTGGGCTGATATGGGAAACTCATATTCGAACCCAACAGATCCCAACAGTGTTGGACTCACCCTCGAGAGGAAGCATACTTTAAGACGGGCGGCGCTCCCTCACACACTCTTCATTGAGAACATTCCCTTCTCCTAACCATTTTCTCCACAACTTCGCTAACCTCTAGCCATTATTTCATCCCTCCCAAAATTATCTCCAACATGTTCTCCCAATACACTGCTACCCCTAGTCTCCTCTCCAACTTCTCTCCTTGTTGTTGTTTACTATCACAGATCTACTGAGCTTCCTCACACTAATCAATCACCCTGTATACAAGTCAATACCAAATTGTTAACAATATTTAAATACTTTAAAAATATTTAAAAAAATATATTTTTTATATTTATTGGAATATTTTTAAAATATTTAAAATCAATTTTTAAAACCTTTTTGCTGTGTTTTAGATATACGAGACTGCGCGAGCAGAAGGCGTCCTAGAGGGGTAGGGTGGGAAGCGAATGCAGCGTTAGATAGCTATAAGTGTCTACTATTCCAGTACGAAAACCCGTTTTTGTCGCTAAAGTAGTATTTTTTCTGTAGAGGTTAAAACCGAACGTGTCTTTTTCTCGGCCGATAACAATGTGTGACGAAAAACACGAGCAACGGATCAATGTGAAATTTCTCGTTAAATTAAAAATACTCCGACTATAAGTTGTTGAAAGAGGTCTATGGTGAGAATTGTCTATCTCGCGCACGTATTTTCGAATGGTATAAAATATTTTTTGAAGTTCGAGAGAGCACTGAAGATGACCAACGTCCAGGTCGACCTGTCTCTGTTTCAACTCTGCAGTGACCAAAATAAATGAAATTGTGCGCGGAGATCGTCGTATGAGCATTTGGATGATTGCTACGACTGTAAACGCCGATAAAGAAACTATCAGAAAAATTTTACATGACGAACTGAACATGAAGAAAGTTTGTGTGAAGTTGGTCCCAAAACATTTGACCCCTGACCAAAAGCTCGTCCGTCAACAGATCTGCTTAGATTTGCTTCAGAGGTTAGACAAAGAGCCTGAATTGATGGAAAACATCATCACTTGCGATGAAACTTGGATATTCCAATACGATGTTGAAACTAAACGGCAATCCATGCACTGGAAAACTCCTGCATCGCCGAGAATGAAAAAAGCAAGGATGTCGTAATTAAAATTTAAATCCATGCTAATCGTTTTTGTAGAATCAACGGCATCGTGATGAATAAATGGGTTTCAGAGGGTCAAACTGTCAACCAAACTTACGATTTTAAAGTTTTGGCAACGCCACGAGAGCGAGTTCGTAAGAAACGGCCGGAGTTGTGGAAAAACAAACCGTGGATCTTGCACCAGGACAACGCACCTGTCCATAATGCGCTGTCTGTGAAGCGTAATTTAGCCGCTAGAGGCATTCCAGTGCTTGAACACATGCCGTATTCGCCTGATTTAGCACCCTGTGACTTTTTCCCGTTTACTAAGATCAAATCTGCCTTAAAAGGAACCCGGTTCGAGTCGATGGAAGATGTGAAGAGAAAATTGGTGGAGCTCCTAAATGCTCTTACAAAAGAAGACTTCCAGCATTGCTTTGACCAATGAAAAAAACCAATGGAACGGTGTGTGGCAAGGGAAGGGGAGTATATTGAAGGGGAGCATTCCATTGTAGAATAATTTTTAAAATAAAACTCTTTTTAATAAGTAGTCTCGTTATTTAACAGCCAGACTTCGTATCTATGTGTATTTTTTTTATTATTTTATCGCATATATGTAAAGGCTCTTGAGAAATAATAGTTCTAAAATGATTTTGTATATATTAACCACCAATGTTTTTATATATCTTTTCAGTAGTTTAATGGTCAAAAAAGAAATTTAGTGTTATTATTAAGACAGCAGCGTTCTCCGTCCTTTTTGATTATTTATAAACCAGGACCACAAATAATATATGTTTTAAACAACCTCATTTTTCCAACGATCTTTGCCAATTCAATAGATACTTTTTTGACTTTTTTTGGAAACTTATCAAAAAGTAACAAGAAGCTTTTCCCACATGTATACCAGCTTACTTAATTACGACAAATGGTACATATAAATGTGCTAACAAGTCCATATTTGAAATGAACTGATAGTGGGTTTTTATTTTAACCCTTTAAAGTTTTAATCCTTTATTTTAATTCACAATCAACCTAATTTTCTCCCAAATAACTGAAATCATTACTGGATCTGTGTTTAATAAGGGTGTTTTATTATTAATAAAAGGATGATTCTGAATGTAACTGTATTTCATAATTTAATTTTTTAGTTTGTCATTTTTGTTTGGAATTTCTGTAAAATCAATTTAACCCATTTTTTTCAATTGAATTAAATTTACCCAATTTTTAAAGCTTGCAGACCCCGGGCCTTTGCATTATCCACATTTTTATTTCGGTTATTTGCATCTAGACTGTCAGTTCAATAAAAGTAACATTAGCCTTTTATTACGAGCATCCATTGTAACTGTGTAAGTTGTTGGAGGACGTCTTCGAGGGGGATACAAACGACGTCGTTACGAAATGTATAAGGCCTAGGCGACCGCAGCCAATTACGGATAAAAATGTGTCGGCGTATCATAAAATGACACTTCTGAATATTTGTTACACCCGTGATGTTTGCCGTAATCTCTTGGTCAAATATTTGGTTGTGTGTGTGTGTGTGTGTATAAGTGTGTGTCTGCGTGTATAAAAGGAAGTCGTCAACAGTTGCTGAGATAATTTATTTAGGAAATTATGTTTTAACTTCCGAGTACTATTGATCGAAAAATAATATAATTTTTGTTGATACTAACAACCTTAGATTAGGTAAAAGAGGGATACATAACACCAACATATTTTCGAGTGGACGCCATTTTATTGGTGAACAACATTAGTTTTGGTACTCCATTTTGTGCAATTATAAAGAAAATTTTAAAATATCTTACAATTCTAGTAGTAGTGGGAAAACGGAAACCGGTATAATATTTTACAGGTAAAAAAGATCAGTACGTTTTGGAATAGTGGACCAAACAGTTATTTTGTAAAAACTATGTATGCAAATCTATAGATTTTCATAGATTTTCAAATATGTAACTCAGTGGTGTAAAACCTACGGTCAAACAAGATTTGTAAATTTTTATTTATACTTTTATAATGGATTTCAGATTAACCTTGAAATTTCCATTTTGTCAAATAGGCGTGCATTTATGGCAAAGTCACATCGAGTGAAATTTTGTGATATCTTGAAAAATAAACTTTAATATAAGTAACTGCGTTGTGGATCCTAGACAAATTAAATACGTCTTATCTATTTCATTTAAAATTAAATATTTAATTAAATATTTGGTTGATATATAAATAGAATTATGTCATAAGCCCTTCTCATGGATACGCAAATGGTGTATATTATTTGGTGAACATTTGCTTCAAATTGCTGTCGGTTGTTAGGAGTCCATATATTGTAATAAATTACAATTAAAAAAAATTAAATGATTGTATAAATATAGTTTAAATTGATATAACTATCAAATTTGTTGTTTTTATAATTTTTAAATTTTTATTTTTTTAAAATTTTGTGGGGCTATAATTTATGTTTATTTGTTTTTCAATTTTATTCAGTGTTTATTTAACTCAAAACACCTTAAAATTTCTTTATTTTGTTACCATTATATTGTTAAAAAAAAATTATTCTCAAACTCTAAATATGAAATTTTATTATTATAGTTTTAGATTTGATCAACTTAAATCAATTTTCAAAATATGAAAGACTCTTATCAACAGAAGTCGGTTCTAATAAAATTAAAATCCAACGATACAACTATTTATTTAATTTTTCAATTTAAAATTTTTATTACACCCTATACCTAGTGAATGATGCGGCTATGGTGTTTTCGTGCGCATCAACGCTTATAATCACGTGATATTTTACCGTTACATTCACCCCTAGATGTAGATCGACACTCGCCGTTATAGTATTATGTTGTTGGTTATAGTTACTGTGATAAAATTATTATGTTTGAATCAGATTGTGTTAGACTATTGTTTAAAAAAAATAATATTGAAATATACTTCTTACAATAATTTATAGGAGTTATGGAAGTGATATTTATAAATAATGTTCAAAAACATACCGGATATTCACTTGTTGATCCTATTTGGCTTCATGGAATCGGCAACGAACAGATGTTTGAATATGGAATCGTCCCCGGAACAGCTATCTCGTTCTTATATTACTTAAATTATCAGGAAGGCCCTTTTTATTTCTTTTCCAGATATTCCATGTGTGATATCACAAGGTTAGTAGAATAAAATTTTTTATTTATTCATATAGATAGTTTTTTTATTATTATAAAATTCCCATTTCCATTATTTGTAGTTTACAAATTCATTTTAACTTATATCTAAGGTTATTATGCGGCCATCTTTATATTTTTAACAATAGTCAGCCATTGATTTATGGTAATTTTAAAATAGATTGACGTGGATTGGCCTTTTGATGAATTTAGAATGCTCCCGATTTTCATTTTCCAAGGGCTTATATACCCTCGTCCAAAAAATCCGATAATGGCTGCCTTTTCGAGAGTATTTTGTTTTTCATAACCCCACTTACATCAAATTTTTAAAAAATTGACTTTTTAATTAGACACTTTCTGACCTTATAATTGTTACAAATCAAATCTGTATAACTTATTTCATTATAAATTAACATTTTTAGAATTTTAAAATCAATTTTTCCTTATTAAAACAGCTGACTTTTCGGAGTAAACAATGTCGGCCATTTTGACAATTATCAATATTAAATTTAACAATTATGAGCTAATATCTCTTTTTGGCCATTAATTTTGACAAAAACTGAAAATTTACGTATTCTAATATGATTAGATAACTTTATTTTTAATGACACCACTTATCTTAGCTTTTATTTACTTTTTAAATTTACTACGTCATAACGATTCAAATACAAAATTTATCAAATAAACAACATCCAAAATCATCAAAGAACGACTTAAAATTAATTACCTTACAACAAAATACAATTATAACAAATAGTAATATCAATTAATCATCTAATATTAAGTTTATGTCTTTCCACTACAAGCACATCTTTTAAGTTTATAATCCGCAGTTTTTTTATCACCACTTCACTATTTACAGTGTTTTTCATTGAATTTATCATTCATAATGTCCTTGACTAAGCTTTAATTAAACAGTCTTAGCTTGTAAATAAAAACATCACTTTCTTACAGTTTTATTCTTTCATGTAATATATTTCAATATCTTTATTTTTAGATTCTGACTCAAGTATTGTATTTTATCAAATCTGAGATGTACCAGAAAATAGGAAGTACTGGACTTGTACTGTCATCCGATACATCATAATACAGGACTCATTACTTGATGCTTAATTGAATTTGAAAATATTGTTTGGGGTAAGTAAAATTTATTTATCAAATTATAATCATTGTCTTTGATTTATTTATTTTGCTCTAACATCTAAAATTAGTTTGTTGAGGTTTAAATTTTTGTACCTTATATTACTAACTGAATACAGTTGAATAATCTCTACTTTATATAATAATTTTAAATAACCTACACCTACTTGTTCTCATTTTATAACTACCTATTAAAAAACATTATTGAACTTATTATTATTTTAACATTGATTATAACTTATTTGGATTTTAATTTAAATAACTTAATATAACTAAAATAGTTGGTTTCTTACTAATATTGTATTCTTATGATTCATTATTAACATATTCTAATACTTATTTATTTTTTTATTTTTAGCTTAAACAAAATAGTATCTTGGACTTTGATTCTTGGATCGACTACTGGTGTTAGTGCTCATTCTTATGAACTCATTTTATCAAGATAGTTTTGTGTTCTTGTGTGAATTAAGATTTACTGGATTGGCTCAAATAAAGAAATTTTTGGTGTATTGATCATTTAATGAAAAGATTCGAAAGTTACATTCATGTTTAATAATTTATTTCAATTCAAGTCATATATTAGGTAAGTTGTATTTATGATTATTTTAAAACTTTACAATATATTTCCTTGTCTAAGCTAACAACTAAGTTAAAATGGCATAATATATTTGAGGTTAAAAGATATAGGTGAAATACTATATTATAGTATTAATTATGCGTCAAGGTAGAAAAGTGAGTTATTATGATCGAGGTCCATTAAGTGAAGCTTCGGGATCTTTAATGGATCCGATACAATAATATACTTCCTACCGAAACAATAATACACTTTTTAAATCGAATATGAATCTAATACACAGTTCTGTCAAATGTAAACTATAATATTTTTTCATTTTATATTTGCATAAGTCAACCTCACATTCTGTCTAATAAATTAAGATTTAGTTCTAATAAAATAGGTTTTGTATTTTTCTACCTTGGTCCTTTATTTATACCGGTGAATAATTTTTTATAAAAGCAACCCAGAAAATTTCATCAAATTGAAAGGAAAAATGAAAAAGATCGTTTTATCCACATTTCTTTATTCTTTTATTTTCTGTAAGAAATATCCGCACGATCAGCTCTCCCTAGAAAATTTCATATTCCCGAATATTATTTCATACTGCCATTCTTGCCCTCTTATGTAACTAAAGAATAAAAATAATACTTAACTTGTACACCAGTATACCACTGCATTTTACATGGATTTGGTATGATGACATGTTTGTTTATACATATTTTGATATAACATATCGTAAGATATCTGCAAAAAATTTTTAAATGCAGTAATAGGCATCTTTTCAACGTGACTGCTCCGGCAGTCGGTGCTATTAATTGGTGTATGTGCTTATCACGACATAACAGCAACTGGGGAGTGTGAGCTCTTGTAAGAAGGTAAATCTAAGCTTTTATTATTGAGGTTGAATATAAAATAGTTGGATTGGAAGTAGAGGTAGCCGGGCTCTGCCAGAAAGGCGTTGTTATCGTTACAATTGAAAATATTTGATGAATAAGTAAAACTAGTTTGCACATAGAATAACTATAAGCACACAATCAAAAAAGGGGTGCTATTCACTTTGAGATTTGCAAGAAATGTTCCAAACAAGACGACTTATTTTGGTTTGGCATGTATAACAAGTAATATGTTAAAGAAAACAAAATAATACAAAATTAAAAAAAATAATACAAGCTATGATAAAAACTTAAACAAAAATGATACTAGACTGTAAATGATATAAGTTACTTGTTGATCATTAACAAGTAAAAGATTTATTAAAAACATCAGAAATAGAATTAATTCTTTAGGGTTTTGAAATTCGATATAATTCGGATCTAAACAAATAAAATTGTATGGTATAAAATTCGTTAGATTTTACCTGAACCTCAACAGGTTTAAGAACAGGTTATGGTTTTACCATAGCATTAGCAAACGTAACTGATGACATATTTCAACAGAGCGATATTGGCAAAACCATGGTGCTCATCCTTCTGGACTAATCTAAGGCATTTGATACTATTAGCCACCAACTTTTCTATACAATCCCTAATTTTACAGGTTTTTCTGCAGAGTTAAGTGCCTTGATGCGTAGTTATTTAGAAGAACGTTATCATTTCGTTGAAACATGTAAAGGAATTTCGGAAAGTGTCAAAATAAATAGTGGTATTCCCCAAGGTGCTATCTTAGCTCCATTCATTTTCTCTACTTGTACTTGTCATCTAACGACCTGTCTCAGTACCTAACTGCAGTTATCAAAATGCAGATGATAATCAGGTATATTTTTCATTTTACGCTAATTGGCAACTGGCTAAATATCAAATACAAGACATAAATAAGCTAATAACGTTTTCAGAAATACATAATTTAAATATTAATCCCAACAAATCAATAGGCGAGTGGACTATTCTTTTAAAATTTATATAAATAATATACATGAATATTAGGCAATTTAATATATTTTTCATTTTTTTATTAATTATACGAACTCTAAATCACCAATAAAGTCAAAATAATATTTAAACGGTCGAAATTTTGCCGCACATAGCAGGTGACGTCATGATTTAATTAGAAGGGGAAGAGAACAAAATGGATTGTGTTATGCATGGAATAAGTTAATTCTGAATGAACAGTTTTGATGTAAATGTCTAGAGAATCTCTAATTTTAAACCATTTTCTACTTTCCTTTTTAATCCACATTTTTTGGGCCTTTTTTACTACTTTTTGTGCTTCTTTTGATTGAGTATGACATTTTATATTTACATAACTGGGTATTAAATCCTTCTTAAGACATTCTTGGTTAAACCAGATGTTTTGGGATGCCTTACACCTTTTCTCATGTAATTTCTTGTATAATCGGGTTAATTCTTCTCTCGAACAACAAAATGGTTTCCACTTGTTAAAATGAATCAGCAAATTTCAGCAAGTTTCAGGAAATTATTACAATTTATTCTCAATTATCAATGTTTTGAACATTAATTATGAAGTGAACTACTAAACTGTTATATATTCTCTCAGATACAATGATGATATGTTCATAATATTCGATATTTTATATTAAGCATTAGATGGTGATTCATACATCAGGACATTTAGCTTTATTAACGGGACAACATAGCAGCACGCTTTTCAACCAAGAATATAGAAAATAACATAACATGTTGCCAAATTTTTAACGAATATTTAGAGAACGTTTTAAATGAGGATCAAAAATAAATTTCTTGGTTCTCCCACACTGCTAATTTTGAGATAATGATCAGGAACGAGTCCTATGTCTATTGATGAAATGAAGTATTCATTTCGAAGGAGTTTTTGGCATCAATCACTATTTTATGAATACAAATTTCCGGTTAACTTGTTTTTAATAGGTGATTTAACAACATTGGCAATGGAACATTAACAGACAAAAAAGGACACCCCTTAACAAGTGATGTCATCATGAATACAAATTGGCGTCCTGTCATGGATTGTTTAAAATAGATTATGAAATTTCATGATTTCGAACAACGAATAGGATCATAAATCGCATTTATAATAGTTTTATTGGGATGCAAAAATTAATTAGGGTCTGTAACAATACGATGATGTAGTTCAAAGTTAAATATTAAATATCAATCCAGTCACCTATTGTACTCTTCTTTGGCAAAGACAAGACAACAGTTAAACAAAATCTAACACAAAATATCTCAGGTGATCAATATGCAGTATCAGATAATGCAAGAAATTTGGGACTAATCTTGGACTCAAGCAACATACAAATAATAATCTTAAAAAAGCTTATGTCTCTAAAATTACTTTACTGCATTGTTATTTACTGATAGTTAAGTAAAAACTTCATCTCTCTGATGCCTTAGTAATTTTAATTTTGGTAATGTGGTATACGGACCCTGCCTAGATATATGTGACCAATGCAAAGTCCAAAAGGTGTAAATATCATTAAGACTTAGGCTTGTTTATGGCCTTAAGAAGTTTTCTCCGGTGTCTCTTAAATTGAAGGAAGCCAAATGGCTGGATATGAATGAAATGAAATTCCATGTACTTTCTTTCTTTCACAAAGTCATGACTACTGAAACACCACCGTATCTAATATATAAAATAAATTATCGAACAGATGTACATGCCCTGAATTTTAGATTCAAAGGTTTGATTACTGCTCCAATTTACTCCTCTTCAACATTTAAAAGGAGTTTTTCATATAACGTTTACCTACTTGTACACTGGCCTGCCCGCAGAGTTAAAACCTTACAACTAAACCGTTTTAAAAAATTATAAAGTTAAAAAGTTAAGAAATACCTGTTTAATATTAGATAAAATTTTGGTTTCATGTTTATATGAGTATATATTTTTTTTCTTTTTTAATAACAACTACATATTCAGAAAAATAGTGCCGACCAGTATCAATGTAATTTTTGTCTAATTTGTGTGATTTTTGTTGTAATTGTGATTTTGTATTATTTTTGTTTAATGTTGACTTGTTAAAAATAACTGTTCAGGACCTGGACCAATTTTAGATTGCATTCCAGGTCCTTTTGCATTTTATAAAAAAATAATATTTCTGTATAAATCTATTATTTGTTAAACGTAATGTAATATTTAAATGCAAACACAATTATTGTTATTTTTCTTAAAATAAATTAACCAATTACAAATTTTTTTAACTTGAATCCCGTTAAATACCATTAAAAAATTAAGTACAAACAGTGGTAATATTTTATTAGTAGATATATTATTGGCATTTACCTTAAAATATTTTCTGAGAAAATATTTATTACTGGAACAAATGAAACCTACGTACTAAATCAAAGGTATTTATGGTACACCTTATTTTTCTTATTGACATGTATATGATGAGTTGAACATTAACAAAAATAATAAGATTTCTCATAATTCTTTTAATAAAATAAAGTTTGTATATAATTTTTATGGTTGTCATTAGGGTCTGAAGTTTTGTATTCAGCATTATCTACCAGTAAAGCTTTTAACGATTATTGGATATTCTTCGGTTGGCAGGAAACGTAAAATTGGCTCGTTGGGGGAGTTTTTAGAGACAAATAAATACCCCAGAGTAACACAAAAATAATGACTCCAACATTTTTATTGACACATACAGGGTGTTTCTTAAGTAATCTAAAATATTATATGGGGCGCTTCGTTACTCAATTTTAAGACGAAAAGTTCATATAAACATGTGTGATAGGTGTTGTCGTTTATGAGATACAGGGTGTTGTACGTGAAATTAATTTTTCTTGGTGACGCTGCTGATTTATATTTTTTTATTATTTTATTACAAGCAACATGTGTTAAACATAAAGAAAAATTAATACATTTTAGAGCAAATGTTCAAAATGTCCACCTCCAGCTAAAATGCAAGAATCCGCTCGATGTCTAATGGATTGTCGAATACGTTCGAAGATACCAGGATTGTTACGAATAACATTACAGCCGTCTATGATACGATTTTAAAGATCTTGTACGTTTAATATCAGTGTTGTGTAAACAAGCGATTTCAAATATCCCCACACACAAAAATCCAGAGGATTGTGTCCAGGTGATCTAGGGGGCCACGGGTGTGGAGATCCTCGTCCGATCCAATGGTCTGGAAAAACATTATTCAAAAACTCGCGTACAATCACTGAAAAATGTGGAGGAGCTCCGTCATGCATGAACCACATGCGCCTTCTAATAATAATAGGTACATCTTCCAAAAGAAGTGGAAGTTCATTTTCTAGAAAATGTTGGTATGTCTCACCGGTTAACCGTACAGGAAGGAAAAATGGTCCAATTAAATAATCATCGATGATGCCAAGCCAAACATTGACCGAAAATGTTTGTTGAAATCGTTTTACACTTACGGTATGTGGATTTACATCTGCCCATATGTGGTCATTATGAAAATTCATAATCCCATGTCTAGAAAAAGTTGGCTTCATCCGTAAATAGAATATTGGCCACAAAATTCGGATTGTTCGCGATTTCACGTAAAATCCATTGACAATACTGTATGCGTAATGGATAGTCAGTAGGTAACAAATGTTGAACACGTTGAACGTGATATGGATACAATAAATTATCTTTTAGAATATTCCAAACAGTTTTGTTACTAACATTTACTTCATCTGCAACTTTTCTTGTACTCGTTTCTGGATGTTGGTCAATAATTTGAAGAATCTGGTTTTCCAATTGGGGATTTCTCACAGTTCTGGGTCGTCCAATAATATTCTTCGATTTAGCAAAAGTTCCAGTTTCTTGTAAACGAATATGTAACTTAGTAAACGTATCTGAACATGGTAAACGATTATTTGGATAATGCTGGGCATACGTACGTCTAGCTTCTAAGGCATTACCATTCGCTAATCCGTACAAAAAATGCATATTAGCCATTTCAACATTAGTAAACACTGGCATAGTTATTAACTAAACACAGAGTCAATCAAATAAAAATGTACGATTTTTGCGTTGGTTTTCAAATTTGACACTTGTCAACATTATTTCAAAGGCCACTTAGAATAAGCATGTTTTTGCGTATTACTTCTAAAAACCACTAGCGTCACCGGGAAAAATTAATTTCACGTACAATCAGAACTGACTTATTACAATAAATTCAACACCCTGTATCTCATAAACGACAACACCTATCACACATGTTCATATAAACATTACAATAAATTCAACACCCTGTATCTCATAAACGACAACACCTATCACACATGTTTATATAAACTTTTCGTCTTAAAATTGAGTAACGAAGCGCCCCATATAATATTTTAGATTACTTAAGAAACACCCTGTATATCATACAATTAGGATAGTAGTAAATTCTGTTTTTACTTGCCCACCACTTGAAACAGTTTCGACGTATGTATACCATTTCTTGTTACTATAGGTTAAAAGTAAAATACACTACTATTGGTAATAATTTATATTTCCAGGAAATATGAAATGAAGTTAAACCAGAATAAATGCCATTGAATAAAATATCTTTTAATATTCTAGGTTACCTATACCATATAAACTAATACAATTAAACTTGATACCGAAAGGTCATAACCTTTATTTAAAATATCAAAACCCACTACCTCCAATAAATAACGCTTGGAACGTTAATAAATTCAAAATGGATTAGTAATGTTTTGAAAAGGTTAAGGGCTGGTTACATAAATGCTTGTCAAACTTCTGTTACTTAATAACTTCTAAATCTATGTTAAATTAACCCTTTAATTGGCAAGGGTATAAATACTTACTGAAAAATTAAATGTTGTTCAAATATATAGTATAAAACAATCATCTTGAAATAATTTCTAGTTATTTTTTGTATTTCATGTCATACTTTTTTTTACAGATTGTATCCTACAGGATACATTGCCAAAAACTCAAGGCATAATGTTTAGTTAATTTTGAATTTTACGCTTTGCTCAAATTATAAAATATATCAATAGGATTTAAAAAAATAAAAGATTACTATTAATAAACGCTTTATTAAAAAATACGTTATAATTTAGTTTTATGGTAACTCATAAAACAGTTCCCTTCAGAGACAATACATAGTCGTGCATTACATTTTTGGCACATAAAGGTGGTAATGAATCCGGAATATTTGGTCCTAAGGGAGTCAAAGAATTGTTTAAAACTCTTTCTGATCTTCAAACAGATTCTGTGGCACTCTGAATGGAATTAAAATACATAGTATTATTGTCAAGTACCATTTCAATTTCCATATTATTTAGGTCATCATTTTTTTCCAAAACATCCTCTGTATCTGAAATATCTGAATCGTCAAAATCTATTGGTGGTAACATTGCAATTATATTTATTGTTCATTTAGAATAAATCCCTAATTTTCGACTTGCCATCTGAAAATTAACAAATTCATTTATTCATACCACTTTATTAGGCAATGTATCTTTAAAGATACATATTTTTAAATGGGACTTCATACAAAAACTATAGAATATATGGGACAAAAAACTTGATATTATATCTCATTGTACTTACCTTTTCTATAAACACTCCTTACATGCGATCAGTTAGTTTTAAACCTAAAAATTTCAACATGCTAGATTTACGTCCTCTGTAGAACGTTTGTAATAGACCGTATAGATGGCGGCTCGCAACAAGTTATAAAGGAAGAGTGTAATTAAAGAAACATTGCCAAAAACTGGCATACTTTTGAAGAAAACATGCTAAAACAAAGTTTTTATTGATATGTATCTTTAAAGATACATTATCAATTAAAGGGTTAATAAAAGGTTACAATTTTTAAGAATAGTTTAGTCGACGAGAAGTATAGTAGAATGAATAGGTAAACTAGACTTTGGAAAGACGAAAATTGTATATGCTTGAAAATTAAACGAACTTCCTTACTTATGTTTTCTTACTAAATTAACTAAATCCTTGACATAATGATATTTAAGTAGATGTTTTTAATTATTTTTAATGTTTATTAATCAATGAGTTGGACATATATGGAGTTAACGGTCAAGCCATTATTGTTTATTGGTTAAAATTTCACGTCACTAGCCACAGCTTCGTAATTTCAGATTTTTAAAATCACTGTATCCGCCATTAGTTTTAATCAAAACTTGTCGCTCCACACCCTGTACTTATAATTTGAATAGCTAAAAGATACTGTTTTTTAATTTCCTATGCTTATATACTAGTTTATATTTTTTTTATTTTTTTTTATTTCCACATCAACCACATTGGTTATTAGCGGTGGAACAGCGAATAGTTATTTTTTACATAGTATTAGTTGAACAAGAGATAAGATACAATAATTATATTTGATATATAAGTTTAGAATCTTTTAAAAAGTCTACTAAATTTTGGACATTGCAATCCTTAAACACTGCACTTATATTATTTGGGAGGCGATGCTGTAACCTTTCGACACTATAAAGCGGACACTCAATCAAAACATGTTTTATTGTGATGGGAAGTTCACATACTTCACAATACGGTTGACACTTCTTGGAAAGTAGATATTGGTGGCTGAACTACTATGTCCTAGTCGTAGTCTGGTCAGTACAACTTCCATGTACCGATTGGGGGCACGGTTTTGCCATTGTCCAAACAAAGATTTAATCTCTCGAGGTTGAGATAGTTTTAGGCTATCACTCCAATTTTTCAATATTTTTTGTTTGTAGACGATTTTCAGATCTAATGGTAATGAATTAAGAGGGGCGTTTCTAATTTGGTAAGACTGCCTGAATTTAGTGAAAAATCTGGTTATTTTTAAATTACAAGAATGTAGAGTAGATGGCGATAGTGGTTTCAAATTAATAATTAGTATTTGTAGGTACACTAAAATAAAAATATAAATATTAGGATGTCCTTTATTATAATCCGAAAAATAATTTCTTCTAATTATAAATACAGGGTACAAAGGGGTTCTTTGAAAAGAGAGATATAGAAAATATAAAAAATAAATGTAAGTAATTAATTAAACAACGTACTTATGAAGATTTATAACTGATTAGGTAAAAACAAAGCTCCATTAGCTATATAATAATATATTATAACGGTGACCAGTACGAAAAATGGGATTTAAGGGGGGCGTTTCTAGTTTGCCTAAATTTAGTGAAAAATCTGGTTATTTTTAAATTACATGAATGTGGAGTAGATGGCGATAGTGGTTTCAAAATAGTATTTGTAGGTACACTAAAATAAAAATATAAATATTAGGATGTCCTTTATTATAATCCGAAAAATAATTTCTTCTAATTATAAATACAGGGTACAAAGGGGTTCTTTGAAAAGAGAGATATAGAAAATATAAAAATTAAATGTAAGTAATTAATTAAACAACGTACTTATGAAGATTTATAACTGATTAGGTAAAAACAAAGCTCCATTAGCTATATAATAATATATTATAACGGTGACCAGTACGAAAAATGGGATTTAAGAGGGGCGTTTCTAGTTTGCCTAAATTTAGTGAAAAATCTGGTTATTTTTAAATTACAAGAATGTAGAGTAGATGGCAATAGTGGTTTCAAATTAGTATTTTTATTATAAATATGAATATTTTTAGAGCTTGTTGACTTTCTTTATCTAAGACAGAGATGAAAATATGAATTTTGCTTCGTAAATCTTTGAATATTTTCACGACACACACATACATTTGACCTTGAGACCATAAACAGATGAAAATTACCTGTATATTTTTTATTAATAAATATCCTATTTGGATACATTTTGGAAGTTTGTTGTGATATTGTTGTGTCATAGGCGTAACAAATTAATTGTTTTTAGGATTTAAAATATCGATATATAAAAAAATAAAATAAAATAAGATTTCGGCATTCCTAACAAATAATTAATTAATGAAATTTATTGTACTAACCAGAGTTGGGTTTTTGAAAAAAAGGATCCGGATACTTTTTAAAAAGTTCGAATACTTTCATTTAAAAATTTATTCGGATACAAGTATCCGGATACTTCCTAGGATACTTTTTTTAAAAAGGACATAAATTATTAGTATTAAAACTATGTGATGTGCATGTATTTTTAATATAGTATATAATAATAAAAATACATTTAATTATTAGCTCACGAAAAACTTTTTCGTGTCACTGCCTGAGCTTTTGATATTGAATTTGGCCAGCGTCGGACCAGCCGAGTTTTCAAACTTTTTAGGGGGTGTACTTATTTGTACTTGTAGGTACACTAAAATAAAAATATAAATATTAGGATGTCCTTTATTATAATCCGAAAAATAATTTCTTCTAATAATTATAAATACAGGGTACAAAGGGGTTCTTGAAAAGAGAGATATAGAAAATATAAAAAAATAAATAACGTACTTATGAAACTTTATAACTGATTTATGGGAAAAAAACAAAGCTCCATTAGAATATAATAATATATTATAACGGTGACCAGTACGAAAAATGGGATTTAACATGTTAGACACATCTGAATTAAAGAAAGGGCAGTGTTGTGCCTACGTTAGGTGCATTATCGGAGGGCGATAAATAATATTTAAAAGTATCCGAATATCAAAAACAGTATCCGGATACCAGATACTTTAAAATTTGTACACGGATACGGATACCAGGTACAAAATTTAAAAAGTATCTGGATACAGCTTTCGGATACATAAAAAGTATCCGGATATTGTATCCGTATACAGAAGTATCCGGATACTACCCAGCTCTGGTACTAACTCTTACTAATTAAGGTATTTATTAGAATAAATATATTAATTATAATAAAAACATATTACGGTTTCTGAATATACACACATCAACATGGTCTAAAGAAAAATTGAAATAAATTGGAAAGTATGTAATTACTTATACCTTTTTTAAAATTGAGATTGAAATGTATTGGCAACAATGCAAAATTAAACGAGGTAAGTTTGATCAGAGATTATTTTATTTACTTTCTTATGGATGTATTATTTGAAGGTGTTGAAGTAGATGTACATTTTTAGAATATATTTTTTGGGGAAAAATTTTCCAAAACGTTTGATGATTATTGCAAAAGTGTTACTATAATGTTTGTAAACATTAACAGGTTAGTCTGTCTTCAATATGACTTCAAGTAAGTACCTTGCTAATTATTTAATGCCTAAATAAATAAATACATATAATTAATTTTTTAGACAGTATTGGACATTCCTAAATTACCACACAGATCCATGATTTAATGAAAAATGGAGTACAAAGTAAAGCACACCCTACAATAATAAAGCTTACCTATAGTTTATTTTTATTTTGAGAATGTGGCACAAGAAAAAATATGTCCATGTTTTCAATAATCTACGATAATAACTAACCAATCTAGTATCTACAGAAATACACTTTGTGCACCTGTTTTCAAGATACCTAAACAAGTGGGATAAGCTGACTCAGCGATTGTTAATTGTTAATGTTATGGGTATATCTTAATAAAACTAATTGTATCATTAAATAATGGCTATTAATTATATTCCAAAAATGTCAACCTCATACTTTGTGGAATCAATTGAAATTAAAATGTATCCAATAGGATTGTAACTTTAATTTTTTAACTGGTATCTTCCACAAAAATGAAAAAATCTTATTTTATAAAGATCCATATTTTATTTACATTTGAAAGCACTTTCCAGTAATCAGAAGTTATAAGAGGTAAGTTTTAATTGCTTTATTTACTATTTTTTTACAATTAATAGGTAGGTATTATTTATATTATTATCTATGATTCAGATCTAAATATCAAATGTAGTTTTAAAAGATGTATTGATATAGGTATTTTGCATATTATGTATATATGAATTTTCTTCTTTTTGAGTACCTACAAATAGTATTTGCCCTTGTTGAAGTATTTTCTTTGGAAAATTGAAATCAGTGGTATTTTGTGTACTACTGCGTGCTTATTCCCCTGTGAATTTGCCTCTTGATACTAAATAATCAGCATTACTTGGATAGCATATTTCTTTGGTTTCATATAAGAGGCTTTACTAGGGCATCTCAGAGAAGTTTTAATGCTACCTACTCGTCCTTTGAGCCATTTGTCTACTTTAAATACTAGGATAGACCAGGAAGAATATTAGTATCATTTTCTAAATCAAAACTATTTGATTAATTTTTGATTATTTTATTAGGTGGAATATGGTAAACAAAATATTTCTACAAGATTCAATAGGTTACTACTTTTCTAAAGTATTTCAAAAATGTCCTGAAAATACTATTTTTAGCAAAATACTTTTTCTGGCAACCATATAATGTTATTTCATGTATGTTTAGATAATTAAATTGTTGGAGAAATAAATCAATGGTTTTCAAAATATATGCTACTGTTTCCTCAAAAACTTTGGACCTCAAGTAACTGCCTACACTGGTTGTATTCTGTTGATAGTAAGAAGACTGACAAAATTTGTAACTGAGTTAGTAATGTTATGAATTATTTTATATTTTATTTCTAATCTTTAATTTTTAAGAACTGTTTCCTCAAAAATTTGGACCTGAAGTAACTGCCTACACAGGTTTTATTCTATTTATAGTAAATAATTAATAATTTCTACTGTTAATTCTAATCTTCTATTTTTTAGAACTCTTTCTTCAAAAACATTGAATCTGGACCCTTATAGAACCCATGGCTACATCAATATGAAACTTATTGTGGCCTACTATGTGTTTTAAAATACAAATGTTTATTTTAGGGTTCAATTACATTTTAAACATTACCAAATAACATCTGCATATTATTAGTAAATAACAAGTAAATGTTTTATGTTTTTTTTTTTAGGTCTCATTTTCTCAATTATATTATGTACCCAGTTCATCATATTATGGAAATTTAGGAACTTCATTCTGACATGAATATGGAACCCTTGTTTTATCATTTACCAACAAACTTTCAATGGTGAAGGGGATATATATAAAGATAACAGACGTATCCAGTATCCAACCTAAATTTGTAAAACTGTTTTAATAAAAATATTACATACGTGACTGTACATTTTAATTCTTCACATTATCTAAAGAGAAAGCTATTATATTTATGCATATTGAACATGTAAATAAATATTGTAGAGACCCTTACTTTGTGGACATTATTATCATGCCTATTTAGAAAAACAGTTTAACACTTATCTGTTAATATTTAACAAATAAAGATATAAGATAATGATTAGGTAACTTAAAAGATTAAAAAAAGTATAAACAAAAATCGGGTCTCTCAAAACTCACATTTTTAGCAATTCGACTAAAATAAGACAACTGTGTTTAAGTAAAAAGTAATTTAGAAAATAACAACGGTTCATAACACTAAATTCCTTGCACATATCACAGTTGGATAATGCTATAAACGATGTAAAAACCAACGCAAATTGTGAAAATATACTTTAAAATTAATTTTTTTTAACTTCTGGTAAATTATAAAGGAATATTAATATAGACAATTATATATTTAAAAGCAAAACACTAAAAATAATATAATTTGACGTTATAAACAAGAAATAAGGTTAGGTTGATTATGTTAAGTGAAGTTTGGATTTGGAGAATTAGAATAGACATACGTCTTTGAAAAAGCGCCACCAAAACTGTTGAACTAAATTGACAGATTAGTGAAATGTTCAAATTTTGCGTGCAACAAATCTCAAAAAATATACCTTTCCTTAACTTCATATTTTGCTAGTCGCATTCTCTATGCTTTCTTTAGGAGTTAAGCTTCTGGCGTTAAAATTCGTGATTACAAATTGTCAAACTTTTTAAAAACATACCATCACTTAAACATATCTCTTATCTATGACTTAAACACCAATATCTCTTTTATTACAATATAAAACTTAACTAAAAAACCTTATCTCCTAGAGAAAGGTCTAAGCTATATCCTGTTAAAATCTGAATACGTAATTTAAGGCGTTCTTTAGATTTGTTGTTTACAAAATGATTGAAATTTTGAGTACAATTCAGGCTTGCCACCCGTTTTCAGCTGTCACATTTTTAACGCCCCTCTTAAAAAGTGGAATTAATCTGTTATCATTTGCTGCTTCTTCTGCCAATTTATCAGCTTCTTCGTTGCCTACCAGTCCTACATGTAAAGGGACCCATAAAAATACAATATTTTTATTCTTTAATTCATATAATTCTGTTTTGATCATATTGACAATAGGATGATGACTGTATAGTTTAGATATTTTGCGTAAAGAGTTAAGGGAATCAGTAATTACCAGTAAATTTCTTTTAAGCTCAGTTTTAATTAAAAGCAGTGCCCTGTATATTGCATAAAGCTCTCCTGTCAGAACAGTTGATTCTGGAGGTAGTTTATATTTTAAGCGTGTTAGGTGCAAAAATGGCAAATCCAACTCCACAGTCTGTTTTCGATGCGTCTGTGTATATAGGAACGTGATCAGGATATTTAGTGATAATACTGTAAAAGGCATTGATCATAATTTTTGGATTGGTTTCAGTTTTTTCGTAAGTTAATAAATGGAGATTGAGTTCTGGAAGTGGTATAAGCCATGGAGGAGTAAGGTTTTGTTGATTTTGCGATTGAGAGATGTATGGCATATCTATGGATCTTAAAATATGTTGAACTCTTACACTGAAAGGATGGTGGGTGGCATAATGAATCAGTGGTGAAGAAATATCTGCTATATTGTGTTTGTATTTGCAAGCGTACATAAGACTCATAAATCGTCGTCTTTCATGAAGCGAAGGTTGAACTAATTCCCATTGGAGATTTTCTATAGGAGTGGTTCTATATGCCCCAGAGATAATACGTAAAGCATTGTTATGAACGACATTAAGTAAATTTAGTGTCGTCTTTGAAGCTGAACAGTAGGCTAAGCATCCATAATCTATTTTAGAACGAATAAGTGTTCTGTATAGTGTAAGTAACGTGGTACCGTCAGCACCCCATGTTTTGTTTGCAAGACATCTGAGCAAATTAAGACCTCGTTGACATGTTTGAGCTAGCTGCTTAATGTGAAATTTCCAATTTAAAGCTTCATCGAAAAATAACCCAAGATATTTGATTTCGTGGCTGTAGTTAGGATTCCGGCCATTTAATTTCAAATCAAGCTGCTTGGTCTTGTGGGGTGATTCAGAAAAAATAATGTATGTAGTTTTCTCAGCAGAAAATTTGAACCCACTAACTTTGGACTAATTGTCTAGGTTGTTAAGTTCATCTTGCAGCATTCCAACCATATTATTGAAATTTATTGTACTAACCCTTACTTTTTGGAAGTCCATCTTATTAAGAATAATGAAAAACTCTTCGTTTTACCAAAACTTCCAATATTTATGTAAAAAATTGCTTTATTAACTTTAATGACAGCCGTTTCGTTAATAAAGCAATTTTTTAAATAAATATTGGAAGTTTTGGTTAGTTAGTTTTTCATTATTCTTAATATTATTGAGATTTTTACCTTTAACAAAAATAATTTAAGTCGTCTGCATACAGTCTAGCTTGTACAGGTTTCTTGAGATTTTGTAGCACGTCGTTTATTGCTTAGAGTGCAGCCCTGTGGCGTTCCGTTCTCCTGGTATTTGAGACTGGATAATGTTCCATTTGCACGGACTTGGAAGCTTCTGTTGTGTAAAAAGTTCTTTATGAAGGCTAAAATATTTCCTTGATATCCCCAAGACTCCAGTGTTGATAATATTTTGTATCTCCAAGCCATGTCAAATGCTTTGTTGATATCGTATACTGCCATACAATTTTGCTTGTTGCAGAAGGCTTGATTTATTTCACTCTCTTAATATAATAAGTTGTCAGTGGTAGATCTGAAAGGACGAAATCCAGTTTCTTGAGGTATTAACACCTTTTCCACTTCGAGTTTCCATTTAAGCCGATTATTGATAATGTTTTCCAATAGTTTACACAAAGCGCATGTTAGGGAAATTGGTCGGTAAGATTCGGCTTTGTTCCGATTTTTATTTGGTTTTAAAATTGGTATAATAATTGCATGTTTCCATAAATTGGGAAATTGTTGTTGATGACGTTGAGATGAAGTAGAAAGTTAATAGCTTCATCAGGCAGATTTTGTAAAAATGCAGCAGGCATATTATCTGGACCAGGGGCAGTATTTTTTAATGCGATGAGCACTTCTATTAATTCATCTTTGGTAATAGGAACATTTAATTTACTGTTGTTGTCTTGTATAGTGATAGGTGTGCTTTCGATATTTTGTTTGTATGAAAGAAATTCCTCAGAAAAATTTTCATTACCGGATTGTCTTCTATAGGTATTTGCTAGTGCCTCTGCTATTTTTTTATTGTCTGTGAGTTCAACTCCATTTTTTTCTATTGTTGAGATTTGATAATGCTTACTGTATCCCATTATATTCTTAACTTTTTTCCAGACTGCGGTTATATTGGTATTTGTATTGATGCTATTGACATATTTTTTCCAGGATTCTTTTTTATTTCTATTAATTACTAGCTTTGATTCCGCCCTCTTTTTCTTTAGATCTATGAGATTAGCCTCGGTTTTGTGTCGCTTGTATTTGTTTAATGCTTTCTTGCTCTGATTAATTACCTGATCACATTCGTTATTCCACCAGGGTACTATTTTATTCCTTTTAATATGTTTAGTTTTTCCAATAGATACTTCTGCAGATTTTATAACCAATTTATTGAATTTATCAACGATTTCATTGATTTCTAAATGTAATGGGATGTTTTTAATCTCCTCTTCAATTTTTTGTTTAAATAAGGTCCAATTCGCTCTTTTCAGTTTACAAGTTTCCGGCGGGTTTTGATTAATAGTTGAGTAATTGGTTTTTTATATCAAGATTGGGAAATGATCGCTACCATAGAGATCATCAAATATATCCCAATTATGGTTTAATAACATGTTGGTGTCCCAAAGGGAAACATCTATAGCTGAGAAAGTTCCTGTGGCAGCGTCAAATCGAGTTGGTTTCCCATTATTCATAATAGCGAAGTTTGAGTTATTTGCCATATGTGCTATCAGTTTTCCTTTTAAAGTTGTTTTATCGGACCCCCAAAGTATATTATGACCATTTAAGTCTTCAAGAATTATTTTAGGGGATGGAATTTGAGTATCAAGATTGAGAAGCTCGTTTTCATCTACTTGTCTGTCTGGAGCAATATAGATGTTGCAGATGTTAATTCTTTTGTTATTACCATTGATACCGCTTCTAAACAAGTTTGTATGGGGATACTTGTTGTATTTAATGTTTGTTTAGTGTATATTGCTACTCCTCCACTAGCATGATATCGGTTCGTTCTGTTTTTAAAATGCACATCGTATGCCCTAAGAGAGTGAACATTGGAATCTTTGAAATTTGTTTCTTGTAAACATAATATATCGGGAGAATGCTGACTAATCAATAATTGGAAAAATGGTAATCTGGTATAGTAACTATTTAAATTCCACTGTATTATTTTATGATACATATTTGATTTTTAATTTAATTTTTATTTATTTATTTTTAATTAGTGAAGGAAGAGTCGCTTTCGGAATCGTATAGAACGGAATCTAACTGTTTTCTCAACTTTTTAACCAATTTTGTACATCTGATTTTAGTAATCCGATCTTCAGTGTGTGAGTGTACTTCTAGCATATTTATAAGTCCTGGAATGTCGGTGGTATAATCCTTTGCTATGTTTAAAACATCATTTGATCCATGGGTATTTTCTAGCAGGTTTTTTAGTTGATTGCTGTTTAATATAAATTTTTTATTATGCGTGTCTTCCATTAGCTTTTGTAAGTTTTCAGGTAGTATAATCTCTGAGTTGGAAGATTTTATTATTTTCTTTTTAGGTTTTGGTGTTGGCAGTGGAAATTTTACGTGTTGGTCTTCTTGTGGAGTGAGTTCGGTAGGGGTTACAATTTCTGAAATGCTCCGTTTTAAGGTAGTTTGCTTGTCTTGTGGCAGTTTCTTCGGATTCAGATTCGTTAAAAGTTAATTGATCTATAGGTTCTTGTATGGTACTTGGATTTTGAGTATCTTTTACTGATGGTAGAGTGGGTTTATTTGTGTAAGAGGTTGTAGATTGGAGTTGTTTTGGAATCTGGATGACAGTAGGAAGATAATCTTGGTCATCTTCTATAGGACTATTAGATGGTTGATAGGATATTTGCTTGGATTACTGATTGACACATTGCGATGTCATGTGGCCTGTTTGTTTGCACTTATAACAAGTTGTGTCAGTTGTAATAAAAATTCGATAGGTCAGATCATCATATTCAATGGTAATTGATTCAGGAAGAACTTTATTTTGTAAAGGGGATATGTAGACCTGTCGCCTAAAACTTAATATATGACTGTAGGCGGGATCTGTAGCTCCTATTCTCAAAAAAGTAACTGGTGGCATAAGTGTGAATCCAATTTTTTCTAACTCTTAAATTATTTTATTGTGTGGAATTATAGGGCTAACGTTGGAGAGCACAACTCTTTCCGAAGGGGTGGTAAGCTTCCTTGCAGGAATAGGTGTTCCATTTATTGAGATTGATCCGAATTTATTAAGGAATTCGTCAACTATTTGTTTACTTGTTAGGTATACACATATACGGTTGTTGGAAATCCGAGATGAAAATATAATATTCTTTGGGTTTACTAGTGGTCCAAGTTGTAGGAGGTAGTCTTAAAGTTTTAGCCCATCAATGGAAGCAAATACAATTGCTTGTTCTTTACTTGGAAACGAAATTTGGTTTTGAGATAAAGCCATGGAATATGATTTGTTTTGAACATCTGAGTTTGTTTGATTTTGTGGTTTGTATTTGAAGTGGTATTTTTCGATATAGACATATGGTTCATTTTAAGCGATTTCTTTGTTTGGACTTCATTAAATAAATTCAATGCGACCCTGGCTTAATTGAAAAATTGGCTATAAACAATTCTCACTAATTACCAGTAAAACTGGATTTCTGGTTTAGAATTTCCAGCTGTTACTGATAAAAAATATCTGTGGATGTTTATTATTGAAGAATTTTATCCTAAATGTACTCACGAATTGTGTATGATAACTTAGGAACTATAAGTAACCCACTTTTATTATTTTAATTTATGAATTTCTACTAAAAAACACTTAACCTGTGAAGCTGCTTGCATTACTTGTATTCACTACTACTTGCAGATCCGGACAGTATATATTTCTTATTGATTTCAAACCATATTAAAAAATCAAAATCACAGATAACCATCAAATCAAGAGAATCATTTATTTTTTATAGATTTTAGCAGTTAAAGACCATTAAATTATAAATAATAAGGGTTCTTCTTTCATAATCAAATTAAATAAACTAAAATCCAACTATGGAACATATACGCAGAATGGCACATGAAAAAATACCGAAGAAGAAAGAAGTATTGGAGAAAAAATAAGGAGAGAAAGACCGAAAGAAAGGTGAAAAAAAGAAGTATAGAACGATATAGATTTCTTAAAAATAAAAAAGTGAAAAAAAAAATGGTTAGACATCACTCAAAAAGCCTTGGGTTATCTGGGCCTGTAGAGCTAGGAATATTTATATATACAGTGTGGAAAACACTTATGTAATAAAACTATTTGTGGAGTTAGTTTGTAAGATTATAAACGCAAGTCTGGTATCGTCCATGATCTATAGTTTTAATGAAACACCCTGTTACAGGTCTAATATTATCTTTATTGATTTTCATCTTATTCTTCATATTGGTGAAGAAGCTAGAAATGAAGTAGTTAGTAAAGTGATATTGGAGTTCTTTTATAAGAAAAACTTACTGTTATAGTTTGGGTTGATTTTGTCTTCTTTCAGTTAGTACCTTCATATCACAATTAGTCTTATATAGTAGATATCGTCGGTATACTGCGAAAAGTGACCAAGTCATGTTTTCTTAAATTCGACTTATTGTTACCAAATGACTTCAAAAGATCATATCTTTATCAAGAAATATTGATCAAGTCCAATTTTAATAAAAAATATGTTGTAATAATTAAATATTCTATAATAGTATAATGAGCATTATCAACAGAAGTTGTTTAATATAACTAAATCAAATAATTTTTAATATATTGTATTATTTTATTATATATTTTGTGTATTTGTAAGAGAATTTTAAGTTAGAAATTATTTTATTATGTAATGTATCAATATTATATTTAGTACATAAATATGTTATTTAAAAGAAATTTCGCGAAAATTGATTATATAATGTGTAAAAAAGAGACAGATATATTTTTACTATATTTTATTCTGGAATGATCGATGATAGATGAAGCAAGTATGTCTAGTCATAAATATGAAAGAAAGAGATACACATATTTTTTCCAGAAATGTCTAAACCATAGAACAAAAACGAAGCTTCTAGAAATTTTGAAACCTATAAAAGACTTGAACAGAGGTCGTAAGAGGGGAGTTTATTATTGGAAGTCAAACAGAGAAGATCAGTGAGTGTGAACAGTCAGTTAAAAAGTGAACAAATAGTTTTTAAAGTAGTTATAATAAAGTGACGTTGAAAATACAAAGTAAAACAATTATAAAGTAAAACAAAGTACCAAAAGTGACATTAAAAACTAATCAAAAGGTGAAATTAAAAAAAATTTAGGTCGATAAAAAAGAAGAATATAAGTGTACTTACCATTATTAATACAATAAAACGAACAATAATCCATCAACACTAAAATTTGAGGAACAAACAAAGAACAATAATTACACAAGAAACTAATCGTCTAACAACACTTCAGTTTACCAAAATCGCAAATACCACGTATCACTTCGTTCATCTCCGTTTTTATTAGATCAACTACAGATTTTTCCACCAATCAGGAAACAGGACTTTACATATCAAGGTCAGATAAAATTGTAATTTTTAAAAAATTTTGTAGTAGTTAGTTGAATTTTAGAATTTAAAAAAACAAAGGAATTTACTTGATATTTAATAATTAGTGTATTTGATAATCTTACTTGCCATTACATAAACAACATTGGTTAGTTTAACTTAATTCACATCAAGTAAGTTCTTTTATAATTACTAAAGGCCTTTCTTTTTAATATATTTTCTAATTAATTTCATTATTAAACTTTCAACATTACTGTTTTAATTTAACTATTTTATAATAAATTTATAATTATAATTAATCAATTTTATTCAAATACCTTCTACCTAATAATCCAATAGAAACTTGCATAACCAAACACCCCTGAGAAAAAGAAGATATTGCTACTTTTAAATAAGAATTAATCATTCAAATAAATAAATAAATCAATAAACTTTCTCTCAAATCATAATATTCATTACAATGTATTAAAATTTGATTTTGGTAAATTTTCTAGATAAAGATATGTTTTTTTGAAGTCATTTGGTAACAATAACTCGAATTTAAGAAAACGTGACTTGGTTATTTTTCGCAGTATACCCACGATATTATAGCTTGTTATTTGTTTTTGCAATTGTTTTCATATAAACTGTCACATGTTAGGTTAAGAGCATGATTTATTAACCTTGAGTGACATGACATTTGACCTCTTCTGAATGCTATAAGCCACCTTAATTATTCATGGAACTCAAAGTTGGGCTGTTGGTCTTAATAGGTTGGAGACATAGTCCTGAAATCACTTCAGTTACCAGTTGAACAGTTTTTTTTGGAAAAAAGTTGAGATTGTTGGGTGCCAAGGGTACCAAAACAGGATTTTTCTGGATATAGACCCCAATATTACCTCAACTAATCAAGAATAATTTCTATTTAGTTAAATAGGCGCATATAGCGGATTTAATTCTTGATTGACACAAATATTTTACCTTAAGGTCACCTTACATCAACGGTAAGTCCCATCGAAGACCTATTATCTCCTCAAGCACAACTCAAACACATTTTATAAGACTTTTCTTTATTTTCAGACCTTTTACTTTTTGGTTTTGTCTTATACCTACTTATAACTTTCTTCTACTTCTTTCATCTCTCCTCTGGTTTATTTTATTGGAATATACAGGGTGATTGATTAGTGTGAGGAAGCTCAGTAGATCTGTTATAGTAAAATTTACAAAAAAAAGTTATTAACAAAAGTTGTAGGCAGCTTTAAACTCCACATTTTAAAATTAGTTACAATCTTACAGGGTGTTCCATAAGATGGTGGCATACCAAACTTATGTTTTTTTTAAATGGAACACCCTGTATTTTATTTTAAATTTGAAATCTGCTTAACTTCCACATCACAACAATGTAAAGTTTTATTATGTTATACTGGGTATTTAAAAAGTTATAACCAATATTACCTGAAAATCGTATCAAGTTTAACCCCCTGTATAATTAAAAAGGAGTATAGGAACATTGATCTATTGCAACCGTAGTTTTTTAATAATTGTTAAAAATTATAAAACATATTCGTTTTCATAATATTCGTTAAATCAAATACAGGGTAAGTCAAAATGCTAGTACATTATTTTCTTGGTAATTTTAAATGGAACACTCTGTATTTTATATCACTATCGAAAAGTACTAATATCATACTTCAAATTTTATGAAGTACTCTCTATACCTAAAGGTATCAGTGTTCTAGATATTCTTTTTTTTCCATCAAAGTATTGATTTGGTAGATATTTTAACGTTTACCAATAATTATTGTGAGTTGGCCATGATTGGTTTGTCAGAAACTAACAATTTGACATTATTGTTTATTAATTTAGTAATAGCGTTACAGAAAAGAAAACAATTTATTTCAAATAAATTTTATATAAAATAACCGACTGAAAATTAAGAAAAAAAAATTAACAACAGAGAAAAATAAAAAACAAAACAGTAATTTTAACCTATCTTACTCAAGTAAGATGTTCAAAATGACCTCCTAAAACATTTATGCATGCTTGAAAGCGGTCATTGAAAGAGTTGCTTACATTATTAAGTATTTGTAAAGAAATATTTTGAAATGCAATTCGGATTCTATCTTTCATATCATCCCTTGTTGTTGGAGGTATTTTATACACTTCGTTCTTAACGTAACCCCAAAAAAATGAGTCCATTTTATTGAAATCTGGTGACTTTGGGGGCCACCTGACCGGTCCATCCCTTCCGATCCATCTTTCTCCAAACTGATCATTAAGTTCACCACGTACTAATTCGTTGTGGTGCGCAGGAGCACCGTCATGTAGAAAGCACATTTGTTCACGTATATTAAGTGGAACCTCTTCTAATAATATCGGTAACTGATTTACGATAAAATCTAAATAAATCTCACCATTTAAGTTATCTTCAAAAAAATATGGACCTATTACATAGTTACCGACGATACCTCCCCCACATTTAGAGACCATCTTGTTTGACTATGTGTTACTATGTGGTATGGATTACTTGTTGAATAGTAGTGAAAGTTATGCCTATTAACAGAACCGTTTCGATGGAATGTAGCTTCATCACCAAATAGGACATAATCAAAAAAATCTCTCTGCTCATTAATTTTTTCTAAAGCCCATTCACAAAACACTATTCGTTTCTGAAAATCATTATTGTTTAATTCTTGATGCTTTTGAATATGATAAGGGTGCATCTTGTTTTTAGATAGAATGTTTTGAACAGAGTAGTAACTAAGTTCTTGTTCATGGGAAATGCTCCTTATACTTGTGTGTGGGTTTTCTGTAACTGCCATCAACACACTCATTTCGTTTTCCTCAGTCACACTCGGTTTTGTTCGTTCATGTTTTTCATATTTCACTGAAACAGTGCGGTTAAATCGATCTTTCAATTTTTCAAATGTATCTTGTCTAGATTGCCGCCTATCTGGAAACCGTTCTTGTAACGTTCTAAATTAATTTTAAAATTCCCACCTCTACATTCGATTTATTGAAAAGGTTCCAGTTTTTTTCAAAAACGTAAGTCGAGTTGCCTATCTTTTTAGTTGAAATTTTCAAAATTTATTTTATAGAATATATTAAATTATATTAGGTTTAACTTTAATAGTATATTACTATTGATAATTATAGTAATTTTTGACAGTATTTAAATTTTATATTTTTCCGTATTAACTACTTTCGTTCTATTTGATGGTTATTTTAAATTTGGTACCAAAATGTATTTCCTGCTAACGTCCCAGGTAGTACGAGGTTGCCAAGTCTTCATTGGTATTTTCCTGGTACTCCAAACGGGAATTTGGTTAGTTTTCTCCTGAAATTATCCATCTTCATTACCTTGCGTTATGGATTAGATAAATAGGAAAAAAAAATCCTTTTCCCTACATCCTACTTTTAGGTAAAAAAAACGTTTTTGTTTTATTTTAAAAATTATTATTGTAACGCCATCTACTTTCGAACTTTTGAAATTTATTTTGCCTCACTTCCTGCTGGACACATCTTGGTGGAGAGTCACGAAAGGAAGACCTTGTTAAATGGTGTGTAGTTGTTAGAAGATATTTTTATGATATTTAAGTCATCCATAGCTGGGTTAAAATTTTCTAGCAACATATTGAAATTTGGTGAGGTTGTGTTTGGATTCGGAATAGTATTTTGTGAGACCCCCAAATAACTTTCTTTATTAAGGATTTTATCACACCAGACATCGTCATTTATTCTTATTTGTGACACCCATTTCGATATACAGGTATGTAGAATTTTTTTTGTATAACTAAAGCTTCCTTTAGTGCATTTTAGGGCACTTTTACTGATAACCAAATTGACTTATTGTATATATATTTTTTTTATCTCTCTTTAACCCCATACTTTGTTCGCACAAGGTTCATAAGAAATAAATATACATTTTTAGATCGAGGAGATTTGTCCTAACTCACACAAGTATTGTTTGTTGTTTGCTGTTACCATCTTTAATATTTTGGAGAGAGAAACAAAACCCCTATTCTAGGGTAAGACTTGTTTAATTTATTTTTAGATTATTTTAATATTTTTAAGCAGTTATTTTCCCTTAAATATTTGATTAATCGATCCCATCTCTACACTGGTTTCGATTTACTGGTTTCAATTTATTATTATTCTTTTTTGGGATTAAAATACTATATTTACTTAACTCAGCTGTTAAATGAGGAGATAATGTTTGTTTTCAATATTTTAATTAAAGAAAAAGAAAATTATTTCTCCTTTTGTTTCGAGGGCTAAACTAGTTTATTCAAATAAAACGTTTTCATGTTTTTTTATTATTAATACTCTCAGATAATTATTTCAATTCATTGTTTTGTATAATTTCCTTTTTGCAAACGATACTGCATTTTTCTTTTCTATTAATAAGGTATAGAATTTTGGCTGTTAAATATAACAGTGCATCGGTAATGCACTTTCTTTTTTAATTATATTTCTATGGTATTTTTAATTCTAGTTTAATAAATATTGCTATTAAGTCATATTCTAGTTAATATTTTTTGTTAAAGATTAAGTTTAATGTTTTCTTACTTAATAAAACGTAAAGGGAAGAATACTACTTTGTAATTTGTTTATTCTTCTTTAGGGTTTTAGTTTTGGATTTAGTTTCCATTATTACCTTTTCACTTTGGTTTGAAGATTCCGCCAACTTTGAATGGATTTTGGTTGGCAAATAAATGAATTAGTATTTGGTTCCCTCTGTACCCTTCATGTCTGTTCTTGAATGAATTAATGGACAACAGATCATCTGCCTTCGCTGGATTTACGCAAGTTTTACCTATTTTGCATCTTGAATTAATAATTTTAGTACCTTTTTTATGAATCGTAGTGCTTATTTATTTTTAGTTTTTTTATTTTTATGATAGTGCTGCCTAGTATATACCTGCTCATACAAAAAAAGATTGATTAATGCACTTGCTTTTCGGTTTATGGTTTACCTTATTTTAGAGCATACTATAGTAACTTATAACATATTAGTTCAAATTTCTTTCTCTTTATAGTAAATTAAATAGATAATTTCTTATTTAATTTTACTTATAATGTTAAAAGGGTAACTAAGGTTAGCGGTTACTTATCAGTAGATTTGCTAATTATTTCTTTTGTGGCGCATGTCGGTTGAGCTCAAGCGGTATGATAATTTGCTATGTCAAATTGACATAATCTCATTAATTTATTTTTTTCTTGCGTTTGGCCGTATCTATTACACCTTAGAAGCCATTGGTAGATTTTAATATAATATTATATGTTAATTGTGGCATGTCGAGTGGCATGTTAAGGTAGATGCTTTTTCTATGCTTATGGCTATTTTCAAATGCTTTATTCGCTTTCAGTTAATACAATATATTTAATTTTTATGAAAGGTTCAGTGATTATAGAATAAAGTGTTAATAAATCTTGTTTTGTTTGAATTTAATTGTTGGTACTTTGGAACTCATTAATTCGATGACTTTTTGGTAAATTAAAAGATTCATCTGATAGCACAGTTCAGATACTTGGGGAAAATTTACCTGGCGCCCATTTATAGTGAATAATACTCTTAAATATTATTTTTTTTGAAGATCCACGACCTTTCTTCACTGCAGTTAGTCGCGAGTATCTTGAAAATACTAATCAATGTAACCAAGTACTTAGTTTTTATATTATTTTCACGATTTATTTTCAAGTAAAAGTGAAATTGGTCCTAAGCCAATTTTTGGGGGTTACATTTTTGGCGCCCATCGTGGGGCGAAAATTTGAAACAACAAAAAATATTGAAAATAGCAAAGTTATATCTACAAATTTATGAATTTGGATTTATAATTAATATTACTTTTACTTTATTCGTTATTACATTTACCTTTTTTTAAATTTATCTACCTCTTTTGATCTGCTTGGTTATTTTGTTGGATTATATTTGTAACAGGTATCTAGGTAGTTAGTCTTGGTCTGCAAAATGTCTCGTAAATTGATAATAAATAGGCTGGAGAAGGAAGAGCTTGAGTGGGAGCTTAAGTTAAGGGGAATCCAGACGGGAACCACGGACGAGATGCGGATAAGTCTTTCTTCGGCACTTAGAATGGAGAAAGCTGGTGATAGCTTTCGTTATCCAAAGTATCCTTTTAGCTTTGATGATGATGAGGCCTCCATCAAAAAGAAGTGTACAGAAATTACAGCTCTTTTAGATGCATATGGTGGTAGTTTAAATGTGAGTGAGACGCAGAAACTTCAAACTAAGCTGACACATACAGCCAATAGATTGGATCAGATGGATGATGAGGGTGATCCAGATAAGGCTGTAAGGAAGTCTGCATTGTTGTCTCAGTTTCTACAGTTGTCTGAGAATTTTCACAAAAAGTCTAGCAAAGTGTCTCCTTGTAGTAGTCTACCTGCAGCATTACCTCTTACTAGTGGTTTAGCAGGACAATTTCAAGCTGGTGTTCAGCACGCTGCTGCTTCTTCTCCTGTCTTAGGTAACGTGTCTCAAATAAATTCGCCACAGGCTTCTTCAAGTAAAATGATCGCACCACATAAGTGGGGACTTGAGAAATTTTCTGGAACGGATAAAAACTGGTCCGTCTCTGCATTTTTCGAGAGGGTCGAAGAGCTTCGCCTTGCTCGCCATGTCCCGAATGATGTTTTGTTAGACTCCGGAGTGGATCTATTCATGGGCAAAGCATATCAGTTCTACAAGGATGTTCGCCTGAGAGTACAAACTTGGGAGGAGTTAAAGGAAGAGTTCAAAAGGGAATACCTCACAGCTCACCATACTGATGCGCTTTTTGATGAGTTGAGAAAGAGAACGCAGCATGCTTCTGAATCCATTGGTGTCTATTTAGCAGTCATGTCGAGTTACTTCAATAGGTTAGGGTGTTTTATTCCGGAGGATTCAAAAATTGCCATTATTACTAAAAATCTCCACCCATTCTATCAAGATAGGTTGCCTGACCCTCTTCCCAGTACAATTGAAGATTTAAGAAATGTTTGCCGTCGCATGGAAGATAGGCGTGACATAATCAACAGTTACGTTGAACCTAATGGAAGGAAAGGAAACGTATTAGAAAAGGATTTGGCTTTTATTGAGGTGGATCCAGTAGAATCTCTGGAAAGACTGGAAATTAACAGTTCGCCTTCCGTTCCGAGAAATTCCATTGTGTGTTTTAGATGTAAGCAACCAGGCCACCGCGCTGTCGGTTGTGCTCTCCCGAGGGCCTTGTACTGTTTCAAGTGTAAGAGGGAGGGGGTAACTATAAAAAGTTGTCCCAGTTGCAGTTCGGGAAACGAAGTAAAGCGCTCCTAGTTGGTCGACAGGGATGCGCTAGACATCATTCGACCAAAGTCCAACCCGTCCTCGATTACATTATTGATCATGCTGTTGGTGACGAAAGGCCATACCTTAAAGTACAGATTTTAGGCGTGGAGTTGTTAGGTCTCCTAGATTCTGGTGCTTCAAGGACCATCGTGGGCAGTGCTGGATGGAAACATTTACAAGGTTTGGGGTTTGTTGTCGATTCATCTAAAAAGTCAAGTTGTAGGGTTGCAAATGGAAATGTCTGCGAAGGTATTGGTGAGTGTTTGGTGCCATTTTCAGTTAGAGATCGTTTAAGAGTTATGCCTGTTTTGGTTGTTTTGGATATTCCTCATGTTCTAATTTTAGGTGCTGATTTTTGGAAACTTATGGGTGTAGTTCCTGATCTCAGACATGACGAATGGTATTTTTCAAATGCACCTGCTACCATATCTTCCGTGGATCACTTGCGGGGTGAGGCTATTCTGAGTGATCTTCAGAAGGCGAGATTAGACGCTGTTGTGTGTAGAAATAAGGATTTGATGGGCACTAGTTTGGGATGCACAACTTTGACTGAGCATACCATTGTCTGCAAAGCTGCTCCAATCAAACAGCGTTACTACCCGGTGTCACCAGTGATGCAGGCTCATATCGACAAGGAACTGGATGAAATGCTTAGCCTTGGAGTAATAGAGAAATCTAAGAGTGCATGGAGCTCTCCCATCTTATTAGTAAAAAAGAAGGATGGATCATACAGATTTTGCGTTGATTACCGCAAATTGAATGCAGTAACCGAACGGGACAGCTATCCTCTTCCCTACATATCCAACACGCTCGATAAATTACGGAACGCCCACTATTTGTCTACTTTAGACATAAAATCTGCTTATTGGCAGGTCCCTGTTGCCGAGTCATCGAGACATTTCACAGCCTTTACCGTCCCTGGACGTGGGCTATTCCACTTTAAACGAATGCCATTCGGCCTTCATAATGCGCCAGCGACCTGGCAAAGGCTTATCGACCAAATTCTTGGCCCTGAATTAGAGCCTTATGTCTTTGCCTACTTGGACGATGTAGTGGTGATATCTGAAACCTTTGAACAACATCTTACCATTTTGGAGGAAGTTTTTAGGAGGATTCGTGAAGCTAACCTTAGCGTTAGCTGGGACAAGTGTCATTTCTGTCGGCCCCAGTTAAAATATTTAGGTTATATGGTTGACAGTCATGGGCTTCACGTTGATCCCGACAAAGTAAAGGCAATGTTGTTGTTGCCTTCGCCGAAGACTGTTAAAGAGGTACGTGGTATTATCGGTACTTTCTCTTGGTATAGGCGATTTATACCTGAGTTTTCGTCTCTAATTTCTCCCATTACTGCTCTTTTACGGAAGGGAAGGAAGTTCGAGTGGACTCCAGAGTGCGAGGTGTCATTCCAGAAAATTAAGGAGTTGTTAGTTAAAGCCCCAGTCTTGAATTGTCCCGATTACAGTTTTCCCTTTGTTGTACAATGCGACGCCTCTGGTTATGGCCTAGGGGCTGTTCTTCTTCAGACTTTTCCTGATGGTGAAAGGGTAATCAGTTATTTAAGTAGGTCCTTGACAAAACAGGAACGCAATTTTTCTACGACCGAGAGGGAATGTTTGGCGGTGTTGTGGGCCATAGAAAAATTGAGACCCTATCTGGAAGGTGTGCCTTTACCGTCATCACAGACCACTACTCATTAGTATGGCTTCAGAATTTAAAGGATCCCACCGGAAGGCTAGCACGTTGGGCTGTGCGCCTTCAACAATACGATTTCAAAATTATCCATCGCAAAGGCAAGGATCACGTTGTCCCAGATATGCTGTCTCGAGCTGCAGTCGATATTGATTTAGTAGGGAGCCCGGCAATCAAGGATCGTTGGTATGACGATATGTTGCAAAAAGTTTTGAAATCGCCTTTAAAATTTCCTCAGTGGAGGGTACACGAGGGCAGACTTTTTAAATATGTCAAAACTGGTTTTTCGTCATTGGGAGATGAGAGTGACAACTGGAAGGAGTTAGTACGAAAAGCTGACAGAAGACGGGTATTGAAACAGATGCATGAACCACCATTAGCAGGTCATATGGGTATTCTTAAGACCTATAAGAGGATTAGTGCCAAGTTTTATTGGCCGAAACTCAGATATGATGTTGCTCGTTTTGTTAGGAGTTGCCATAAATGTGGGGCACATAAAGCTGATCAAAGTGGTGCAAAAGGTCTTATGTCTTCTCAGCCTCAAGCCAGTCGTCCCTGGGAAATAATTTCCACCGATTTAATGGGTCCGTTTCCGCGATCAACTAATGGTAATAGGTTTATATTGGCAGTCGTTGATCTTTTTAGTAAGTTTACTCTAACTTTTCCACTAAGATCGTCTACTGGTCCAACGTTAACTAAACGATTGGAAGAGGGAGTATTTCTGTTGTTTGGAGTACCTCGTCTATTGTTGTGTGACAATGGACCCCAATATACTTCGAAAGTGTTTTCGGATATGGTTAAGGAGTATGAGGTAAAGGTACGCTATAACGCTTTTTATCATCCTCAAGCTAACCCAACTGAGAGATATAACAGGACCTTAAAGACCATGTTGTCAATGTACGTGTCGGACAATCACCGTGTTTGGGATAAAGACTTAGCCAGGGTCACGTGTGCACTTCGCACTGCTTTTAATGAAACCATAAAGCAGAATCCATATTTTGTAAATTTTGGTAGGCATATGGTTCTAAACGGTAAGGAATATAGTATAAAAGAAGGTTTACAGAGGGAGATAGCAGAGGAAAAGGGTAGAAATAATGTAGAAGACAGGGGAAAGGAGTTTGATAAATTGTTTCAAGATATTAAGGAACGTATAGCTAAAGCTTCTAAAAGGAATGAGAAGGTGTATAATTTACGTCGTCGCCCAGAACAACTACTTCCGAATCAGCTCGTATGGCGCAAGAATTTTGTTTGCTCGGATGCAGCTAAATACTATACCAGTAAGTTAGCTCCTAAGTGGGTTGGTCCTTTCCTGGTCAAGGAAAAAATTTCTCCTTGGACATATGTTTTAATGGATGACCATGGAAACGAAAAAGGGACTTGGAATATTAAAGATCTGAAACCTGCTAGCGCAAATGAAAATTTACCTGAGTAAATTTTCTTAAAGTAAGGGGGGAATTGTAACGTTCTAAATTAATTTTAAAATTCCCACCTCTACATTCGATTTATTGAAAAGGTTCCAGTTTTTTTCAAAAACGTAAGTCGAGTTGCCTATCTTTTTAGTTGAAATTTTCAAAATTTATTTTATAGAATATATTAAATTATATTAGGTTTAACTTTAATAGTATATTACTATTGATAATTATAGTAATTTTTGACAGTATTTAAATTTTATATTTTTCCGTATTAACTACTTTCGTTCTATTTGATGGTTATTTTAAATTTGGTACCAAAATGTATTTCCTGCTAACGTCCCAGGTAGTACGAGGTTGCCAAGTCTTCATTGGTATTTTCCTGGTACTCCAAACGGGAATTTGGTTAGTTTTCTCCTGAAATTATCCATCTTCATTACCTTGCGTTATGGATTAGATAAATAGGAAAAAAAAATCCTTTTCCCTACATCCTACTTTTAGGTAAAAAAAACGTTTTTGTTTTATTTTAAAAATTATTATTGTAACGCCATCTACTTTCGAACTTTTGAAATTTATTTTGCCTCACTTCCTGCTGGACACATCTTGGTGGAGAGTCACGAAAGGAAGACCTTGTTAAATGGTGTGTAGTTGTTAGAAGATATTTTTATGATATTTAAGTCATCCATAGCTGGGTTAAAATTTTCTAGCAACATATTGAAATTTGGTGAGGTTGTGTTTGGATTCGGAATAGTATTTTTGTGAGACCCCAAATAACTTTCTTTATTAAGGATTTTATCACACCAGACATCGTCATTTATTCTTATTTGTGACACCCATTTCGATATACAGGTATGTAGAATTTTTTTGTATAACTAAAGCTTCCTTTAGTGCATTTTAGGGCACTTTTACTGATAACCAAATTGACTTATTGTATATATATTTTTTTTATCTCTCTTTAACCCCATACTTTGTTCGCACAAGATTCATAAGAAATAAATATACATTTTTAGATCGAGGAGATTTGTCCTAACTCACACAAGTATTGTTTGTTGTTTGCTGTTACCATCTTTAATATTTTGGAGAGAGAAACAAAACCCCTATTCTAGGGTAAGACTTGTTTAATTTATTTTTAGATTATTTTAATATTTTTAAGCAGTTATTTTCCCTTAAATATTTGATTAATCGATCCCATCTCTACACTGGTTTCGATTTACTGGTTTCAATTTATTATTATTCTTTTTTTGGGATTAAAATACTATATTTACTTAACTCAGCTGTTAAATGAGGAGATAATGTTTGTTTTCAATATTTTAATTAAAGAAAAAGAAAATTATTTCTCCTTTTGTTTCGAGGGCTAAACTAGTTTATTCAAATAAAACGTTTTCATGTTTTTTATTATTAATACTCTCAGATAATTATTTCAATTCATTGTTTTGTATAATTTCCTTTTTGCAAACGATACTGCATTTTTCTTTTCTATTAATAAGGTATAGAATTTTGGCTGTTAAATATAACAGTGCATCGGTAATGCACTTTCTTTTTTAATTATATTTCTATGGTATTTTTAATTCTAGTTTAATAAATATTGCTATTAAGTCATATTCTAGTTAATATTTTTTGTTAAAGATTAAGTTTAATGTTTTCTTACTTAATAAAACGTAAAGGGAAGAATACTACTTTGTAATTTGTTTATTCTTCTTTAGGGTTTTAGTTTTGGATTTAGTTTCCATTATTACCTTTTCACTTTGGTTTGAAGATTCCGCCAACTTTGAATGGATTTTGGTTGGCAAATAAATGAATTAGTATTTGGTTCCCTCTGTACCCTTCATGTCTGTTCTTGAATGAATTAATGGACAACAGATCATCTGCCTTCGCTGGATTTACGCAAGTTTTACCTATTTTGCATCTTGAATTAATAATTTTAGTACCTTTTTTATGAATCGTAGTGCTTATTTATTTTTAGTTTTTTTATTTTTATGATAGTGCTGCCTAGTATATACCTGCTCATACAAAAAAAAGATTGATTAATGCACTTGCTTTTCGGTTTATGGTTTACCTTATTTTAGAGCATACTATAGTAACTTATAACATATTAGTTCAAATTTCTTTCTCTTTATAGTAAATTAAATAGATAATTTCTTATTTAATTTTACTTATAATGTTAAAAGGGTAACTAAGGTTAGCGGTTACTTATCAGTAGATTTGCTAATTATTTCTTTTGTGGCGCATGTCGGTTGAGCTCAAGCGGTATGATAATTTGCTATGTCAAATTGACATAATCTCATTAATTTATTTTTTTCTTGCGTTTGGCCGTATCTATTACACCTTAGAAGCCATTGGTAGATTTTAATATAATATTATATGTTAATTGTGGCATGTCGAGTGGCATGTTAAGGTAGATGCTTTTTCTATGCTTATGGCTATTTTCAAATGCTTTATTCGCTTTCAGTTAATACAATATATTTAATTTTTATGAAAGGTTCAGTGATTATAGAATAAAGTGTTAATAAATCTTGTTTTGTTTGAATTTAATTGTTGGTACTTTGGAACTCATTAATTCGATGACTTTTTGGTAAATTAAAAGATTCATCTGATAGCACAGTTCAGATACTTGGGGAAAATTTACCTGGCGCCCATTTATAGTGAATAATACTCTTAAATATTATTTTTTTTGAAGATCCACGACCTTTCTTCACTGCAGTTAGTCGCGAGTATCTTGAAAATACTAATCAATGTAACCAAGTACTTAGTTTTTATATTATTTTCACGATTTATTTTCAAGTAAAAGTGAAATTGGTCCTAAGCCAATTTTTGGGGGTTACATTCTTGATAAATTCTAGCGGAGAGTAATGAATTTTTATTGCATTCCCCCAAAATCCAGATCATATCTACCAATTCATTAGTAGTAAAATTCATTATTTCTAATTTAAATTAAATTGATATTGTTGCTAATAATATTTGTTGCTAATTTACGGTGTACCACAATACTGAATTAATAAACAATAATGTTAAACTGTCAGTTTCTGACAAACCAATCATGGCCATCTCACAATAATTATTGGTAAACGTTAAAATATCTACCAAATCAATACTTTGATGGAAAAATAAAAATATCTAGAAAACTGATAACTTTAGGTATAGGGAGTACTTCATAAAATTTGAAGTATGATATTAGTACTTTTCGATAGTGTACCCTGTATTTTCTAAAAAAAACTTGACACTTTGCTCCGGCAGCTGTTCGTCTGTAGGCACTATGGGTAACTGGTATTTCAAAAAAATTTCAAAGCAAATATAAGTAAAACCTTTATATTTTCTTTTTGTTGAGCGCCACTTCAATTTTTTAGAATGATGTAGATCTAAGGAAACTGAAGTAACCTTATTAGGTATTCACAAATTTAACATTCCATAATCTCATAAATGAAACTCAAAGCTTCTATAAACCTGTTTATTACAAGGTCTAACTGTACATACATCTGTTAAGAATGAGAGGTGATAAAGAAAACCATTTTTAAGTTTACATGTCCCAAATACCTTTTGTAAATAAAAAATGAGTGCAATTCTTATAATAGTGATTCCTAAACTGTCATTCGAACTCTAAAATGTGGAAGACCGAAGAAATATAATGCCTATTCTATTTTATTAATTAACTAAAATTTATATTGTGAGAATCAATACCATAAAAAATTATACATTGTTTCAGCCATGTTGAAGTTAATAATCTTATATAATATTAATCCTAAAATGTGAAAGTCAATACCATGGTCAAAAGAAAAAAACACACTCTACTTGGACTAAGTTGAGGTAGTAATGTCTATATGCCCTCAAGTAACGTTACTTTTGGTGTACACTATATAGTTAACTCAAATAACAACATAAATCTTATTTATAGAGAAAATGATGATAATAAAATTTTGAAAAAATATAACTTAAAGAAAACCTGTGTTAGAGTTCCATCTGCTTCTCAGATCCAACTCCAACTACTTGACGTAACTAATTAAATCTTCTGAACATGTAGACTACAAATTTCCCCTCATCCCCAAACTTAAACTAATATTCTGGACAAATGAACATGTGAAGGTAGTATGAAGTGGTGTATGACAGCTGATATATATATATATATAATCGGTATGGTTTACAGTTCTGTCTAGAGGCTGCCTAAACTTAGGAAAGTGCTAGGTGGGGCTCCTGCCCTGTCCTGGGACCCTATCATGAAAAGAAACGTAGGTTTCAGTCCTGATTTACAAATGGTTAAAATTTGCTTATAAAAAGTAACAACTCACCTTCTAATAAGGGATTACAGTCTTTCCTAGAGACTTGTTTTCCGCCACTGAGAGTACTCAAAAAATCGGGATGGACCCTGATGCCAGCATGCCAATACAAAAAAATCCTAGCCAAAAAATTAAATCATAAACGTGTTCGAAATGGAGGTACAACGTTTTCTGAAGAAATGAAAACCTAACTCACCTTCGTAAAAGCGAATACTCTAGCTCGAAGATCAATATTTCACAGCCACTACCACATGGGCGGTTGCTTATGCCTGAACGGGCATATGGTCCCCCTCGTACTGGAGTAAAGGAGCCCTTGCCAAATCCGGCTATCCAAAGGACCGAAATCCAAAACACCAGACTAAAGGAATTCATTCTGAGCGAACTCCTCTTAAAAAGGCACGCTTCGTTAAAAAAAACTCTGTCACTCGAGTCGTCCGGCATATTCTCAAGCTCTTTCTTTTTCTTTTCTCTTGGCCAATCGGTAACCTCAAAACCCTAGCGGCCGTCAAGTTAGTATCACAACCAATCGTAAGACAGAATACAAAATGTATGTCGACCGTATACCACAGATCACAGATTTATAATGCCAACCTCAAAAGGAACTAAAGTAACTATAATATTGGCTGTAGTCTCATATAATATTTATTAGTGGCTGTAGTATATACTTCCGAAAAGAAGAATATCAGCTGATGCACGCAGACTTAAATGTAAACAAAACTCTAATAAATTATTTAAGACAAAACGGTACAACATTGAATGGGATTTTCTCCTGTGAAACAGTTACAAAATACAAAACAGAAATCCTGTAATTAAGTAACACTGTATTTCAAAGGTAAATCTTAACATGACTATAAGACAAAGGTACTATTTTGATTGGATTCACTAAAAAGATAACAAACTTAAAATATGAAATTTTTAAATGCTACAATAGTGATATAAAATACAGGGTGTTCCATTTAAAATTACCAAGAAAATAATGTACTAGCATTTTGACTTACCCTGTATTTGATTTAACGAATATTATGAAAACGAATATGTTTTATAATTTTTAACAATTATTAAAAAACCATGGTTGCAATAGATCAATGTTCCTATACTCCTTTTTAATTATACAGGGGGTTAAACTTGATACGATTTTCAGGTAATATTGGTTATAACTTTTTAAATACCCAGTATAACATAATAAAACTTTACATTGTTGTGATGTGGAAGTTAAGCAGATTTCAAATTTAAAATAAAATACAGGGTGTTCCATTTAAAAAAACATAAGTTTGGTATACCACCATCTTATGGAACACCCTGTAAGATTGTAACTAATTTTAAAATGTGGAGTTTAAAGCTGCCTACAACTTTTGTTAATACCTTTTTTTTGTAAATTTTACTGTAACAGATCTACTGAGCTTCCTCACACTAATCAATCACCCTGTATATTGGAAGCCAGCTACAGGGCACGAAGAAAGCCAAGCTGACCTATCAACTCCAACAAGAAAGTTTAATAACAAATTGGGTGAGATTTAACCATTTTATACTGTTTCTTCCCAACATACTACCGATAGACCTTCTTTGCCACTGGGATTTGAGACTATCTAGTGGTGTTAAATTTAAAAGAAAGTATTAGAGTAAATAGTTGAGTTGAATTAAATTATTAGTTAGTAATTAGGTATAGATAGTTAATTTAGTTATAGGTAAAAGTAGGTTAGTCTAATTAAACTATTAGTTACTAATTAAGTATAAATAGTGAATTTTATTATAAGTGAGGATAGTTTAGTTTAATTAAGTTTAGTTCTAATTAGGTGGGTATAGTTAGTTCATTAAGTTAGGTATAGGTAGTTTAGTTATTTAATTTATTAGTCACTAATTAGAATTAGTTAGTTCATTTAGTTAGGTATAGGTACAAGTAGTTTAGTTTATTTATTAGTTACTAATTAGTTAAAGTTTATACACTCTAGTTGTTAAGTTTATTTATTTAGGTAAATTTAGGTAGTTAAATCCTCTCAATTTAATTTAAGTTGATAATATAACTAAAATAATACCACTTAGTATACTTATACAATATTTAGAAATAGTACTTACCATCAATATCAAAAAAGTGTATACCTAAGGTATACACGCTGGGGTTAACCATTCATTTTATAATAAGATTTACCGAACATTTAGATTAGACAAACTCTTGAAAATAATATATATATTTTATTTTTCATATCACCACAACCTTACCTTTGTTTAGCCAGAAGCCAGAGTTCCACAGAACGTAAATTTATGTCATAGATTTTAAGGGCTTGACAGTTGATAGTTTGGGTAATGGTTAATGGTCCGATACGCGGATTAACCAAATTTGTACCTACCCCACTCTACGAATATAAGAGCTAGTCCACGCAAATTAATATATTTTTTTTGTTTAATAATTAATTGCACTTTGAAAGAAAAGTGTAACAACCCTGTATGATTTTAGAAGCTCCTTAACAAAACGATCTCAACTAACTATATCATGAAGAGTCTATTATGAATTGTACTGGGTGAAATTTTGAAATTATTTATAATTTTGTTCAAGATAGTAAATACATTAAATTGTGAAAATAATAATTTTTCACACTTTAAATAATGGTTATATTTTTAATTAGCTGAATGCGGACCTCAAATTTCTTCATCAAGTGTCAATATTTTTGGTTTTGTTATCATTTTTTTGTCACGAATAGGTAAAAACTGTATAGATAACTATGCCAATATAATTAAACTGAATTGGTAAAATAATGTCTGTCAGTTGTCGATGTGTTGACATTTAAAAATCGTAGTTGTCAATTCTTAATCAAAAACTAATATCTTGCGAAGAAATAATGAAATATTTAACTGAGACTCACCGAATTGAATTTTAATGATTACATCGATAAATTGCAGAACTCAAGTAAGTGGCAAACCTATTTAATGAGAGGTATCCTCAGTTGCTTAATATTTCACAAGGTACTGTGTTTAAAATTCATGCACAATTCAGAGAACTTGAACATGTTAAACCATTAAAAAGAAAACCGCACTTCGTTGAAGATGATGTGAAAATGGATATTACATTTAGTGTCGTGGAGAATCCAATGTCAAGTTCACGTCAAATTTCTCGTCAAAATAATGCGAGTCACACAACTGTCCTAAGGTGTTTCCATAGAGAAAAACATAATCCATATTAATTGACTTTTGTGCAAGAACCAATAGAAGTATGAATGACTAGAGACGAAGTTGTTTCTTAGTTGGCAAACTTATATCCCAACGCAATAGATCCGAACCTACCGGATGAAAATATCTGGTTCTAGCAGGCGGAGCAACACCCCATTATGCTTTAATTGTAGGAAATTATTTGAATGAAATTTTCTCCAATAAATGGATTGGACGAAGAGGTACTATTGAGTGGCCTGTTAGATCGCTGGACCTTACGCCCTTGGATTTTTTTCTGTGGGGTTATCTCAAAAACAAAGTATATGCAACACATCCAACTAGCATTGCAGACCTCAAAGAAAGGATAACTACAGAAATACGGCCTATTTCACTTCAAACTTTAAACAAAGTTCGGGGCGACTTTTGTAGGAGACTGTGTTATTCCCAACAACAAGTATTTTATGTATGTACTATATTGAACAAAATTATAAATAATTTCAAAATTTTACCCTGTACAATTCATAATATACCCTACATGGTATAGTTCGTTGAGATCATATTGTTAAGGAGCTTTTAAAATCATAAAAACATACAGGGTGTTTCATTTAAAATATAGATCATGGACGAAGCCAGACTTGCGTGTATCACCGTGTACATTTAAATTTATGTTTAAAAAGCTCATATTTTAATTTCAAAGTTGACGGGTCCCAGCGTTTTTTATAATCTTCTGCCTTATTACTACTAATTTTTTAATTAAATATGGGAGTTTTGTTTTAAAAAGTTATATTTTTTATGTTCTTTATATCATTATGTTTATGTCATGAGTTAAAGTCTATACCCGTTTTTGCAAAGTAAGAAAGTGTAGCTAAGTTCGATATTATGACATCATATAGGGATACAGTTCTCTAAGCATAAAAAATTCCTTTGTTATACGGGCAAAGAAAATAAGATAAAATAGGATTTAACATGAAAGACCCCAAAAAGGTACATGAAAGTGGGCTGTTAATGTGTACAAATTAAAATATAACAGTCGAATGCACCGCTTCTCTGAATGGAAAGAATAAACACCAAATGGATTTCCAAAAAACCAAAAATAACAAAACCTCGTTAACTTTTATCAAAGTACAAATAACGCCAACTAATTTAAAATTTCTGTTGCTTTTACAACCCAACAGTTTATTTGCTAATTGAAAAATTTTAATCGTGTCCTTTTTGCGGAACTCTAAAAATACCCATGGGAATTTTTGGTTTCGGTTTCGTTTTAATTCAGCAGCGATGTTTGTTCACTATTCAATAACAGGGACACATGGACACACGAAAAAACTTTTCAAGGCATTTTGTTTTAACGCACATATGAAACCAACTCAATCACCCTTCACATGGCGCCTACAACAACCCTAAATTTTTTTCGCTCATGAATTGTCAACGAACAAATTAATGTTTATAGAGGTCGATACTTGTATTCTTTGAGAAAAACAATAGCGTCTAATAGGAAAGAGGCAATAACTACCTATACCAATTTTTATTTAGTAGGTTTTTTTGTAAGGTTAAATCATTTAATTTTAGAAACAAAATAATTTAAAAATATTATTAGCTATTATCTCACTGCAGCAACAAAAAAGTACTTTGACCCCAATAATATCCAATGTCTTAAACACTGGTTTCTATAATGTAGTATAAGTTACTCTCTTTTCTACTTAATAATTTTAAATATAACATTGGTTACTGGCATTATAATGAGGAATGTTTTGCATATTAAATATAAAAAATATAAATTAATCATTTCAGATTACATTACATACTAAATACTTACTATAACCCAGCAAACACAAATGTATATGCTACATAAAAATATATAACAGAGAAAGAAAGATTTTTATATAAAATAATTATATATTTTTTACGTAGTATTTATGTAACAAAATCTATATAAACTTTGTTATATATTTTCAATATTGACATTATAAAATATTTTATATATTAGATATATCTAATTGATTATGTATTCATGATGTAAATTCTGCTACATAAATAGAAGAACAAAATTATATATATTTAATACGTAAAATTTGCTACATCAAATATTTTATGTATATATTACGTAAAAGCTACATAAAATAATTTATAAATTTCGCCTCGTCTAATACGTCTTACAAAAAAAGAAGAAAATTATAACCTATAAATTGTCACGAGTCGGTCGAGTGCTACAAATACCCGTGCAAATTATGAATAACAAAGTATATACTTATAATAAATTTTTTCTGGGTATCTTTGTGTTGAGTGTTGGAGAAAACATTATGTAAGTACTAATTATTATTATTTATATACTTATCACACTAAAGTTATTTTCAAGTATAATTGATTTACATTCAAATAACTTAATTATAGATTTTAGGCAAAATAATTCTTTAAAAAGAAAAAAATTGAAAGACTTCTGTGACTTGTCAATGAAGAAGAAAAAGAAATGGATAAGTAGCTCAGTTTTACAATTTTACAGTGGTTATGGTGAACAATCATCAGAAACGAAGATCCGAAATAAACATATATGTTACATAGTAATTTGGACATATTTGAGATGTAACATAATATACATAATAAATATGTAAAATAAATATGTACATATTATATCATTATTGTTCTCTAGCTGTGCCGGCCTTTGTCAGTATTCAATACATAAATCTTATCTAGTTGTGACTTCAGTTTTATATAACTGTGACTTTTATATTTCAAAAATTACATAACATATATATATCCAATATGTTTTTGTGTTTGCTGGGAATGCAACACGAAACAAAACAAAAAAGAAAATATAAACACTATAATTTAAACTTAGTAATATATGTACTTTCCTACTTAAAAAGGCGCTATCTCTGGCATGTCGCTGCTGGGCATTGTACCCAGAAGGCTGGCAACATTACCTCTCTGAATGACCAGGCTAATGCGCTGGCCGAGGTAGCTGCCAGCCTTCCGGTCCCGGTGGTTTCAATGATGCGGACCGAGAGCTCTTTTATGAATCCTTTGGTAAACGACCCCATGCATCCATGGTTTCGAACGCAAAAGAAACGAATGAGTAGCTGCTACCTATGTCTGAATATTTACGACACTTTCGAACTTAAGCTGCTGTGGATATTTGAAGGAGCCACAGTATCTACGCAGGTTGCATCCCATACGACGCTTCTTCCTAGGCTCCACTGTACCAGAGTTCTTAAGCTGCCGGAACGTTCGCCGAGGCAAGAGCCCTACGAGTGATGTCGTTGAGGAATAAGTGACGAATAAGTGCGCTTTTACTGCAGGATAGACCATGGTATCCTAACTTGGTGACCTGCTCGCCACATCTGCACAGGTGTGGATGTGTAAGTCGTGCGCCTATTCGTAGTCCTATCAGAAGCGTAAGTGAAGTATTGTCCAGGGATGTTCCAATTTCTGGAATAGGCATAGCGTTAAACCAAAGGCCAGATTCATTTCCGAAACAAGCGTGGAGGCGCGCACGATCAGTGTCGTCTGGACTAGATGCTAAGAAGGTCCGTTGGACAGCTTTACAGGCTATTGTGTCCCATTCCTTTTGAGAGTGTGCTACTTCAGGAGTGTCATTGTAAGAAGAGCACCATAAGGTTTTTGCGTCACTTGCATTATCTATCTCGGAAGGCACTAGTGAAGAATTCACAATTTTTGAGAACAGGTTCTGACAACCGTGCGTTGATGATAAAAATACTGGTAAAGCTACAGTAGACATTTTGCGTATGCCAAAGCCACCCATACGGATTGGAAGGGAGGCTTGTGACCAAGATCTTTCTGTAAATTTGATGTTTAGTATTTGTGAGAGAATAATTGAGATTGTAGAATACATTTTGACGAGAGTTCCGGAAATTTCCAAAGTGGTGAACAACCTAAAACGTAAGTTGATTTGGGCAGAAAAAGGCAAAATTCAATAATAGCCAGTGCTACATGTAAGCTTACTTTTTGTAAGCGATCTGAGAATGTACTAAAGGTGGAGATTTGTTCGCGCACAAAGGGTGCGACAGCCTCATCAAGGAGTAAGCGTAAGGTTGCGGCTTCTATGACTGATTTGTGGACAAATTTTTTCAAAACGGGTTACAATGTCTTGTTTGGAACAACAAAAATACACTATTTATAATTGTTCCTATAGCAACATTCAAATAACAAAATTCTTTACAACTCAAATTACTATAATGGTTCAATTAATGTTATTTGAAACTTTAGAGGTAAATATGGAGAAGGTTTTTTCATAATACTGACCACCAAATTACTGAATCATATGAAAAACAATTTTTTTTTAATAAAACATCATGACAAAAAGGTTTCAAAATACTGACTGTAAATATATTCCATTTTCATGATACACTCTGATCAAAAACTAAAAAAGGTTAGTTAGCCGACATAGTCGGAGGGTACTCAGGTCCTATAGAGGAGGCTACCCAGCTATAGTTGTAGGTGCGGAGAGAATCTACTTATTTTCTTTTATTTTTTATATATATTATAATGGTTTAATTTTAGTCTGATTTTTATATTTTATTATTTACTTTATTTAATTAGTCTATTATATTATAACCTCTTTTTGATTCTAACAATTGGTAATGATTTAATGTTCTATATAATTTTATATCTATTAAATTGATTTATTTTATTGATTTAACAATATGTTTCACAATTCTTATATGTTTTATATGATGATTTTAGTTGAGTTTTATGATTTAATATTATTTACTGATGTAAAGTTTACTTTTTCTTTTGTGTTTTATATAGTTGGGCGCCTTATAAAAATTTTAAACTAGCTCAGTCAAATTGATTTAGGATTGAATTTAAAATCCGACTCTTATCTTGGATAGGATTCAAAAGAAAATAAATATTTAAAAATTATAACACATTGAATTTAATTATAAATGTTTCTTGAATAAATCGTACAAAAAAAACTATTAATTGCTTTTCATATGCTTATTACAGTAAATTTACAAATATCCTGATATGACAAAAATGGAAACGATGTACAAAAATTAATTCACAGTAACAAAAACGAAAATATAAATCCTTAACTATCGGACGTACCTTGTATTACAAAGTCTTATCAAATATCGTACTCGTCAGGCGGAACGTACCGAACACTGAGATCGGCTTCAACTTCGTCTTCTCTCGGAAATAGAACAGCCTACAAAAACAAGATGTCTACCAGGCTCTTGATATGGAAATGACGCTTGAATTTAATCTTATAAATTCTATTGGAATCTGGATTTGTTACGTCCAATTTACTACTTTGGTAAGTAATTTAATATTGTTAAAATACTTTTATACATGTATTTTTGATGTTTCATGTATTAATTCAACATGATTTGATTTTTGATTAATGCAAAATTTTTTTTAGTAATCAATTAATACATACGATGTTAATCAAGCTGCTACCAGAATGATAAGAGAGTGAATCATCGATTTCCTGGCCTTTTTATAGGCTCGCCGAATAATGACAAATTTGACGTAAAATTCGAAATTCAACTGTTCGCTATTTCCAAAAATTAACCTAAATTTTCGAATATTGAGGTAATAATTTTACAATTCTAATCGTACCTTTGATAACATAAAGCTAGCTCTTATTCTTATATTTGCAAAAAATCTATTTATATAATTTTTATTTGACTTTTTTCTTTAAAATTTTTGATTTGAAATAAGCAGATTTCTGGAGCTGTTAATTCATTTTATACTTTCAAAATTTGAGTTAAAACTATAAATTATACTTAAAATTACTGTAAATCTATTAAACTAGTCCTATTTCGACTGATAAATACTAATTTAAACTCTAATAACTGAAATTTAAACTTTTAAGAGATTCTATTATTTGTACTATGTACACACTATCTTAGATGAGATCATTCATGTTATCAAAGATTCACAGCTTACAATTAATATAAAAAACTTACTTTATTATCTTACATATAGTTTTGTTATATAAATGTCTTTTATTAATGTTTATTAACTATGTTTTGCAATAGTCATTTCAATATCCACTATCTAAGTGTTTTTATCATTAGTTTACTTAATTCTGTCCAAAACTTTAGATATAGGGATTAGTTCACTAAATTTCACTATGTTTGTTACATGTTTTATATTGTTCTTGTGGTTTTTCAGGTAGGAATGATTTATTGGAATAGTTATATAATATCGAAGACTACAATTGGTCTCCTTATACCTTTGTAAGTACTTCCTTTTATAACATAAATTTAAACACTTAACTACATAAAATTACATATTTATTTATTAAACATACGAATAAGATTAATAGTTTTAATTTAATTTCTTTTTATCGTTTCAGATTATAACTTTGATTTCTAAAGAAAACTAGGTCAATATTTTGATTGTGATTGAATAATACCATGGATCCTATCCAAGATAAATTTGTCAAGTACATTCTCTATTTATTTGAATGTTTACCTTTGAAGATTATAATATTGAAAACTTTAGATGTAATAAAAAAAAAGTAACTGATAATTCAATGAAACTTATTAAGATATCCTTTTAATTATAACTCATTGAGGTAAGTTTTACTTATTAAATTTTTTTAATCTTAGTTGTTTATCTCAATATATAATATATATAATTATGTTGGCAGATATTTTTCCTCACGGTTAGATAATGTTAGTAGATACATCAAGGTCCTTTTAAATTGAGAAAAATGAAATAATTCCCCCCCTCTTAAAGCATATATAAATTTTGCTAATAACTTATTATGGTATCATTATTAGAATTAATGCAAAAAAAGTTTATGATTATCTTTCTTGAATAATTTATAACCAATTTTCAAATAAAAAGTCTAAAACAACAAAATATATGAGTTCATTAAAGAAAATTACGTACATGAATATTGTCAATGAACAAGTAGTTATAGGTAGATACTTTAAAAAAATAAGACAACATACATTGAATGTTCAAATATTAGATAATAATAATAATATTCAATTTATCAGAAATACAAGAACTACAAACTAATTTTGTTTTATTAACAAACTATTATAATATTTATCAATAGATAATCAATTCGTTAATATCGCTTACCAAGTATAAAACAATTTTGTATTCTATTAAACTATCTCATGCAACTTAAGTTGCATATTTAAATTTGATACAGAGAGATGGGGTATTAAAACAAGGAGAAGAAAGGGCGGCAAGGGGGCATGAGCGGCAACAGCAGGAAGGCGCAAGCCACGCAGCTTGGTCTAAAACACCTAAGCCTGCTGAAACGCCGGGGTGTCGTCAAAAACCACTCAGGCATCCCAGACAAGCAAAGGGTCTGAAAGGATGGGAGAGACACCCCCGAACAGCAGCGCAAAAGGGTTAACAGGGGTAGGGTACGGAGGAGGCAAACAAAACAGGTCTCCTCTTTTGAGGAAACCAGTTAAGGAGTCTCGACCAAAGAAGACCCCGCCTACAGCGCTGCTGTGTCGAGGAAAAAGCGGGTGGTAAAGGAAGGAAGTATCACTGAGAAGGCTAGGATAATTCGAGGTAGCATCGTCAGACAGATTACTCCTACTATGAAGGGTGAGGAAGGTAATCCGCAGGGACCACAACTAAGGTTCAGAAACTCCGGGTTAGTTGACTAAGGGTGGTTCTTAGTAACCACCCGTGACGAGACTTCCAAGGAGTGGCCCCTGAACCAGTGAACTCCTAGAAGAAATAGAGAGCGTTAGCTTTAGGGCATCCAAAAACAACAAGACGCCATAGCCTAAAAAAGGCACTTTCGCTCCAAAACCGGGAACTGGAGGTAGAGGAGTAGAAGTACCTTGAGAAGACAGGAGAACCTGGGGGATGATTCCTCGTCTTCCTGAGCCCGGAGACTGTCACACGTCTGGAAGGGCAAGGCTGGGAGGTCTTCTGTGAGCTGATCACCATCCCTGTGGCGAGGAGGAAACTTCTTACCACATCCTGGGCACCTGTGATGTTTACACACAACTCTGACAAGACATCTTTGGGGTGCGAAGAATCGAGTAAGAAGACTTGCACACCCTCCCTTCAAGGGACGTCATGGCTTTCATACGAAGGTCGTGCCGTTTCGGGAGGACGCTGGATTGAAATACAGAGGTGAGAGAACCTAAGGAATGGCAAAAAGGGACCTACGGGCTTAATTTCCAGGCATCAGCCACCCCGCCTACTACATTCTTTCATTCAGGGTACTCAAAATATTAATGATTATTGGATAGAAAAACGAGGATAATTTGTATTGGTTGCAAAGTACCAATATGCCACTATCTAGAATACATGCAAAGATTGCGTATTGGAATGGATTATAATTTTTATAATGTTTGTTTTGTGTTTTGGGTTATTAATTAGGTACATTAAATAATAAATAAAAAGTATATCTTTTAAGAAAAAAATTTTTCTTTCTAATTTTTTTATTACAGGGTGGGTAATTCTTAGACTAATTACAAAACACCTGAATTTTTTAGACTGTTTCTTAGTTCTATTTTTTGTATGTTATTAAGAAATTCAAATAAATATTATTTTTGGTGGTCACAACAAAATAAAGGTATTTAAGTTACTAAAACCATTTTTTAATATGTAAACAAATACAATTGTAGACCCAATATCACTATATACGTAACAAAAACTGACCGGACATAACCAGTAACAGATTAGTGATAATTTAATCCATACATATCCATGCACACAAAATGCCAAATAATGCCGCATAGTTTACTAATTATGACTGCGAACAAAGTTATTCATAACTTTTTCAGCACAAACCAAACCAAGCTTTTGAAATCATAACAACTTACGTTGTCGTAGTTGACTACGTCAATTTAGCGACAATTTGCGAAGTTTCGTTTGGAAAAAAATATAAAGTCTTCCAATAAAGACTTTTGCTGCTATTTTATGTGACTGAGCATAAAGAAGAACAATAGAAAATATTATAAAGAGCAGTCAAGACGATTTACTGATTTACATATTCATTAAACTGTCTTACCGAATTAATTTGCTTTTTTTCAGTCGAAGTTAACTTGACACTTATAATTCGAATTTGGTTGCCATTGGGCAATTCAACTAAAAAAGAACAATTTTTTCTTTCGTTAACGGTGAAAAAAATCAATTTAACATATGGATTTTCCCAACTGACTTTAAATAACCAACCAGTTATTAGGGCTTTGTTTTATTATTTAAATTTGTTTGTTTAAAATTAGAAAATAAGTTGAATTAGAAAGAGAAGAAAAAATATAAGATCGCCACTAATTTTGATTCCTAAGTGCGACTTAACACTGGCTGCAATTTTTATCCAGATGCGGAAAATGGGTTGCTAGTCCTTTGCATTAGCTATAACATTGTTTTACTGCGCTGTTTTATATTTACATATTCATCAGGTAACCTGTAATTATTAACAATATTAACAAATACTAATTAGAAATGTTATTTAAATTCGTTTAGTCAAACTTAGTATGTTCTTCCAGAACTGTGCTACAATTATGACATTCATTTGTTTATAATAAACAAAAGAAAATTTACAATTTATGTTAAACATTCAAAAAATATATTAATTAGATAGCTCAATCAAAAAGAAATCGGTAAGTTTTAGTTTTAGTTCATAAAATAATAAAATCATTTTTAAAATTAAGTTAAAAGTTTTCAGCCTTTTTTATCTGTTCTTTATCGCGATGAAATAGTAGCCGCCATGTTATTACGTCATTCGGCTGTGTAAATTAAAGTGACCAGAAACAGATTGATTTCATACACAGGGTGATTGATTATTGTGAGGAAGCTCAGTAGATCTGTTATCGAAAAAATTATAAAAAAAAGTTATTGACAAAAATTGTAAGCAGCTATAAACTCCATATTTTAAAATTAGTTACAACCTTACAGGGTCTTCCATAAGATAGTGGCACACCAAACTTATGTTTTTTTATATGGAACACCCTCTATTTTATTTTAAATTCGAAATCTGCATCACTTCCACATCACAACAATGTAAAGTTTTATTAGGTTATACCGGGTATTTAAAAAGTTATAACCAATGTTACCTGAAAATCTTGTCAAGTTTAACTCCCTGTATAATATTCGTTAAATCAAGTACATTATTTTCTTGATAATTTTAAATAGAACACCGTGTATTTTATATCACTCTCGAAAAGTACTAACAATTATTGTGAGTTGGCCTTGATCGGTTTGTCAGAAACTGGCAGTTTGACATTATTGTTTATAAATTCATTAAGGAAATAGCGTCACAGAAAAGAAAACAATTTATTTCAAATAAATTTATAAAAAATGAACCACGGAAATTTAAAAAAAAATAACACATAGAAAAATAAAAACAACAAAAACAACAGTAATTTTAACTTATCTTACTTAATTAAGGTATTCAAAATGATCTCCCAAATGATAGTAAGGAATTTTTATTGCATTTCCCTAAAATCTAGGTTATATATATAATTTCGTCAGTAGTAAAATTTATTATTGCTAATTTAAATTAAATTAACTACTGAATTACTAAATAATAATTGTTGCTAATTTACGCTGTACCACAATATTGAATTAATAAACAATAACGTCAAACTGTCAGTTTCTGACATACCAATCATGGCCAACTCTAAATAATTATTGATAAACGTTAAAATATCTACCAAATTAATACTTTGATGAAAAAGTAAAAACATATGGAAAACTGATAACTTTAGGTATAGGAAGTATCTCATAAAATTTGTATGACATTTGTACTTTTCGATAGTGATAAAAAATACAGGGTGTTCCATTTAAAATTACCAAGAAAATAATGTACTTGCATTTTGACTCGCCTTTCAGGCTCGTGCCACAAACTTTCACACTCGTGAGAAAAGTGTAACTCTTCCACCTTGTTGCACAATATACTATTATTACAACAAAAACTCCTAATAATAACAAAATTGTTGTTAATGTCGTAACCCTGACAACTTGACCTCTTCTTTCCGGCGTGGCCTCGTCCCATCGGGTGGACCGGTTACGAGCAATATTGGCACAAAGGCATAAATCCTTAACAATCTTCATTAGAGTATTTCTTTTACCAAAATTATCTTACATTACCTTGTGAATTAGAAATTCTTCATCCGGTGCTTCCAACAGAAATTTTTCAAATTGCTCCCGTGTAAAAATGCTCGCTTTCTTAGGCTTATAGCCAACATTTTTTTTCTTAAAATTCGCAATGAAAGTTGTAAGCTTGGAAATATTATTGCCAACATAAAGAGAAACGGTGGATTTAATCATTGCAATATTCTGCCCAGAGGTTTCCAGGAGTTTTTAACTGCATATGTCTTTAAACGAAATATTCCAATAGAGTATTTTCATCGATTCTTAAATTCTTGCCTTCGCACCATTTTTTAAAACTTTGGTAGTTATTTTGATAATGAATTTTGGATTTTTCGGGAATAATTGCTGAACATCCTTCTTCCCAAGCCCGTTCAATTTCTTCATATTCACTTTCGCTAATATTTTAATTTAAAATAATCAAAATTGTACTTAAAATTATTGACAACTAAATAAAACCTTAATTCTCCATTGTTGTTATGCACCTTAGTTACTAGGTACCTAACAACCAAAGTATCTATTTTGATAAAATGAATGAAACTAGTCAATATGAAGAAACTGTTTACTTTTATAATTTATAGTGGAAAAAACGTTATAAGCATATCGAGCGTTAAGGGTAACTGATCTCAGACAACAATTGGAATCGTTGCTCCTTTCCTCCTCCAAACAATACAAATAAACAATATAAACAATATAAAACCCTTACCGTTCTCCATACTTATTATACTATTGGCTAAAGAAAAAACAATTTTTTATTAATTAACCCATATAAAGTCGCTCAGTCTTGATATTTTCATTGAAATAAACAGGTTTAAGCCCACAAATGTTTTATTATTAATATTACTTTACAAACCAATGCTTTTCAGTAAATAAAATACTCAAATAATAAAGTCGGTCGTCTTCTTAGTCTCTTTCTTCGCCATGAGGAAGATTAAGATAATAAGTGTGAAATTGTTTGGGAATGAATTTTTTAAGTTTTTGAAGGTGCTGATATTTTTTGGAGAAATTTTCCTTAGTCCGACTCTTATCTGTGGCAAAGATTCTGGTATGTTATTACTTCTCCTAGTATTTCTAGTAGCAGTGTAGGAGGAGAAATCGTCACTAAACTTGTTTTACAAATTGGAACTCCACTCCCTTACTTGCAAATGACAAACTTGTTATATTAAGAAATTTCCTCCCGTATTGTTTTTTTTTTTTCGAACGACAAATGGTGATGACTCACAGGCTTTTAAAAAATCATTTGTATCCATTCCTGTTACATGACAAGATTTATTTCTACTAGATAATCTTACAACTTGCAGCCAGTCCCAAGGCGTGACCTATCTTTAGTTAAGAAAGATTTTTTTCTTTTTTGTTCAATGAGGGAGTGATCTGCATCTTCTACTAAATGAGTATGCCCTTATAAGCTGCCAGAAACTTATAAGCGATAGTTTTCAAATTTGGTTTCATTTTAAGAAGATAAAAACAACACATCACGATTTGACTATTTCCGACCATTTTAGTATACAGAAGGCAACTTCATTTTCGCAATGCAATACTCTCGTCTCACATCATACAATAGCTTTTTTCCTCAGTTAAGTCGTGACGTACCAAATTATAAGTTCAAGGTTTAAGACTATAGAAACTCTGTGAATTGTTAAGTTTGGAAATTGATAGAAATTTTTTTTTAAATCCATCATTAAAACCTTTGATGACTGCTCTTGCCTGGAGTTTTTTTAGTCTGACGCTTTGAGTTTATATCTGTCACCTGCCTCTTTTAATTGAGCGTCGTATTCTACTTGCAGCAAGAGTCGGATAACTGTTGTTTCAGCATCAAGCAACTTTAACTGAAAAATATCACAACCGTCGCATGTATCGTTGTCCGAACTTTTAAAACTATAATTAAACTCATAATTGAAAACATCGGAGTAGACCCATTCCTTGGCTATATGTTCCTCATGTATGGTGTTCTCTTTGCAGTATTCAAAATAAAGTTGGTACATTCTTGAGGTGTTTAAATGGTTTCCTATGTACCTTTTTCCTGCCTTTCTCGAGAATAATGGTATTCCTGTACGGGAAATTGCATTATATGACATGACATTCTCGCGAACCTCAACTGGTGCCTTGTTACTAGGTATGTGTCTGGCGATACTATTCCTCATTCCCTTTTTTTGCTATAGCTGTATCCACAGATTGCTGAGATAGAAAGAGTATTGAGGAATAATTTCTTGCATACCGACCATCGATTTCGAAGGAGTATTTGTTGGTGTTTTGCCATCTCTGACAATATAGTTCTCTTCTTCGATAACGTTAACTTGTTATACATGAGAAGTAATGTATTCTCTTTTCATATCAACAGATTTTTGGTCTGTCCAGTTGTGATTATGTATTCTTTCTCTTACATCTTCGGGTAATTTTTCTGAACACTTGAGCTTACAAATTTTTTAACAAGATGGTTTAAGGCCTTTCTTAGGAATTATTCTATTACCTTTCGCCACATATTGCGCCTAAGAGTGTCTATTGAACTGTTGAACGTTTTTTGGCCACTTCTTTGGAGTGGGTTTTTTCTTTTTTGTTTTTTGCTTAGAGCCACTATTCTCTTCAATGTTCGGTTCATTACCATTTTCTACATTAGATCTGTCGATGTGTGAAGTAAAATTAATACTCGTAGCAAAGGGCTCGTCTGGTTCTACGAATCCATCAGCTACTTCTTTGTGACTTACAGTATTTGATTGTGATTCTTCTAAATATATTGAAGCATTGTTTAAAATAACCTTTAATGGACCGATTAATGCTACTTCTGTAGGTACATGAGGTTCAAGTTCGAATAGGATTCCCGAACATAAATGGGTGAATACTTTGAAGTAACCTCTATGGGACCAACTAATACTACTTTCGGAAGTATAAAGTAATCAGTTATGTTCATTTTTTGGGTTTCCCCCAAATTTTCCGGAGAATTTTATTCAATTATTGGGCCAACTACTGCTACTTGTTCAGGATCGACCCCCTCAGTTTTTTCTGAAATTGCAAAAAAAACCATTATTAATTATTAATTATTAATTATTAATTATTAATTATTAATTATTAATTATTAATTATCTATTATCTATTATCTATTATCAATTATCAATTATCAATTATCAATTATCAATTATTAATTATTAATTATTAATTATTAATTATTAATTATTAATTATTAATTATTAATTATTAATTATTAATTATTAATTATTAATTATTAATTATTAATTATTAATTATCAATTATCAATTATCAATTAATAATTATTAATTATTAATTATTAATTATTAATTATTAATTATAAATTATTAATTATTAATTATTAATTATTAATTATTAATTATAAATTATTAATTATTAATTATTAATTATTAATTATTAATTATTAATTATTAATTATTAATTATTAATTATTAATTATTAATTATTAATTATTAATTATTAATTATTATTATTATTATTATTATTATTATTATTATTAATTATTAATTATTAATTATTAATTATTAATTATTATTTATTAATTATTAATTATTAATTATTAATTATTAATTATTAATTATTAATTATTAATTATTAATTATTAATATTATTAATTATTAATTATTAATTATTAATTATTAATTATTAATTATTAATTATTAATTATTAATTATTAATTATTAATTATTAATTATTAATTATTAATTATTAATTATTAATTATTAATTATTAATTATTAATTATTAATTATTAATTATTAATTATTAATTATTAATTATTAATTATTAATTATTAATTATTAATTATTAATTATTAGTTATTAATGATTAATTATTAATTATTAATTATTAATTATTAATTATTAATTATTAATTATTAATTATTAATTATTAATTATTAATTATTAATTATTAATTATTAATTATTAATTATTAATTATTAATTATTAATTATTAATTATTAATTATTAATTATTAATTATTAATTATTAATTATTAATTATTAATTATTAATTATTAATTATTAATTATTAATTATTAATTATTAATTATCAATTATCAATTATCAATTATCAATTATCAATTATCAATTATTAATTATTAATTATTAATTATTAATTATTAATTATTAATTATTAATTATTAATTATTAATTATTAATTATTAATTATTAATTATTAATTATTAATTATTAATTATTAATTATTAATTATTAACTATTTATTATAAATTGTTTTTGTTGAGTTTTTTATGCTAGAAGATGGAATTTTAAATTATATATAACGAAGGTTTGTAATGGTTAGAGGCAGCAGTGGATCGCTAGGTCAACATTATTTGTGGAGCGGAAGGAAGAAATTGTCTCGGTTTTCCAATAGGTTAGCCGCTGTAGACTAAGCGAGCATTTCAACTGGAAGGCGTAGGCTTTTGCCTTAAATTGTTTTTGCATTTTTTGGTTTGTTTTATACGTTTGATGGTCAACATTTTAACAAGCGATGAAACAAATCGGACTCGAATTGTAAGCCTCGACCCGTAGTTATGACGATTGGGACACCAATTCCTAAAATCATTTCCTTGGTGAATTGGTTTATGACGAGAGGGGCGGAAGTATTTCAGAAAACCTTACTGCGCTGACATACCGCACATGGTTGAGCCCAGTTGCAACAGTCTTTTCTAAGGAAAGGCCAGACGTTACAAGGTGAGTGGTGGCTCTTATAATAGCGTAGGACATAAGTTATGTAAGTCACGATGGAATAGAGGGGTCCAGTTAGGTTGGGGCTTACTCGAAGAGAAGTCATAAAGTACATGTGTAGTGGTGCCTAGAATTATAACCTCTTGGTTTGCAACCCTGTAGTATTCATAAGTAAATGATAGTATTGACAGCGGAATTTAACTAAAGCACCGCGCCATGCGCTATGATTGGTGATTTGTTCAAAATAGGCGATTACAGCATTATAATGCAAATTTCACATCTCTACCTTTTAACCAACGTACAGACCACAGACAAATAAAACTAGTAATCATGAGGATTGGATGATTGGATTAATTATTATTTTCCAAATTTTACTAAATACCACGTAAGCTTAATTTATTCCTGGAAATTTTCTTTCGGGTAAGAATATTTTGAAAATTATCCCGAGTCGCGAAGCGACAAAAACATTTATGGAAATAAAAAGAAGTAAATCATCCATTTCTCAAATGTGACTAAAAAATGATTGAAGGGAAACACAAAATCAATGTCACAGATTTTTATTTAGTACAATAGAGACTAGTTTTGGCCTTTTTAGAAGGCCATCATCAGGCTAGAAAAAACATGGTAAGGTCATTACATATTTAACAAAATTACAAAAAACATACCTTATAAAATTGTTAAAAAACCATAACAACAAAATGCTTGAGTAAACATAATAGTGAAATGGTAAAATTATTAAGGAAGTTATGAAAAGAGGAACAAGTGTGACATCGAAATATTTAGTAACATGAATAAGTATAAAATTAAAATATTTATGTTGAATAGAAAATGTGACTTATACAACTAAAAAATTTTTATAGAAGGTAAACCTATCTATGTATGGGTTGACGAAGTTAAAAAACATCAGGTAGGGTGAAAATAGAATTAAAAAAATTTATATTTATTTTCCCCAATGCAAGAGGTCGAAGAAGAAATAATAGTGGCAAATGGAGTAAAATATAAGTACTGAAAAAATATTTAATATGAAATTGATGAAAAATCCAAGATAAGATGTTGGGTTGTGAAACATCAGATCTTATAGAGAACTTTGAGGGGCGCTCAACTAGGCCAAACTCAAGCGATATCAATAATAGAGTAATTATGATATTGGGAGACATATTGGATTAATGTTATTAACGTCCATAACACTAAACAAACTGAATAAAGCACTGAAAATTCAAACAGCACAGCAATGGCGGCGATCAAACAAAGACGCTTGAGAACGGAAATCATACAACATGAAATATAAGAAGTAGTAACACAGAACAAGGTTAAAAGTCGTTGTGTCTGTGGATATAAGAAATTATGTAAAGTCAATGCTGATATTATCAAAAACAAGCAAATTAGTTCGAACAACTAAAGTTGAACAATATGAACAGTAAAATTATGAAATAAATAATATAAAAATATTTAAATGTAAATTAATAAAAATACAAAATAAGGGGGTATTGACTAACAATTTTGACGTTTAAGTACATATCATGACCAATAAAAGAAGAAGTTAAAGTCGACAATCAAATGTTTACCAGTTCTCGGTCAATATTTAAATTATAAAACTGTAAAACTTAATATGTTCAAAATAACAAATAGTAACATTAGAAAAAGAAAAGAAATATGTGTAGGAACGTTATATACAATCTATAATATAATAGTAAACTAAAATTAAAAAGGAAGACTAAGAAAAATATATGGATCCCTAGGCCTTAGTTGTTCATTTAAACACAAAAGGTCATTTTGCTTGGTAGCTTCATTAATCTCCAGCATCTCCAAGAAGTTCATTCTTGGTCCCTTAAAGCATTTATGCAATCTAGTAATGTTAGAGTTAGAGAAGTTATGGTGTTCAGAAATTTATGGAAATAATTAAATATCTTGTGATATTATAATAAGTAAAAAACTTAATAATCTAAGCTCCATTTTGAATTTTTTAAGTAGTAATTTCTCACTAAAATCAATAAATTGACGATTTTTTACTATTTGCTGCTGCTATTTTATAAAAATTTAACGAACGTTTCTCCATTGGAGCAATAAAATTTTTTCCTTTTCAAAAATTATTTCGTAAATCATATTTATTTCAGTTGATGCCGGCGTGGCGTGCACACACGCTATGCTCGATTTATGCATATTTTACACACTTGCATTTATATGCATGCATTTTCGGTATAACGCAATAATGATTAAGTGGTACTAGCACCACATCGTTCGCTAAATTGGATGAGGCATAGCGTCAAATCGAATTTTTTTTATCACAAACTTGAACATTCGGAATTGTTATGAATGTTTTTTGATCGCCATTTATACGAAATTAAAAAAAGCATATTAAGGATTCCTTCTAAAAAATTAATTTAGAAAGATAAAAAGTAGTTGGTGGGGAATTTCTTGCGTAGACTAGTTTTGCAGAGGTATAAAAAGAAGTGTATTTAAAAGTCAACAAAGGATTGGAACTTTCGAATTAATAAAAATCTAGAAAAATATTCCAAAGAAAAGTTCGTTAACGTTCCCCAAAGAAACGGAGTATATTATACTAGTTTAAATTGTTTGCTAAGAGATTAAAAATAATAATAAAGGGATCTTAATCGTTTTCTTGCTACACTGACACGATATTACTCACTCTGAGCAGATCCCGGCTAGAGACTCTCAAGGAGTTATTCGACTCCAAGTTAATGTTTCACTATAGGTCAATTTTGTGGTTATAAGAGTTTAAGAGCGCCACTATCTTTTTATTACTTTACGGAAAAATAAAAATAAATATAACCAAAAGGAAACTAAGGTAAGGAATATAGAAACACTGTGGAGAACTGCTTTGTCATTGCAGTGACAAAGATAAAATATATCTTTTCTCGGAAACCTTCACACTCTTAGTCAAGAATACGGTCCCTGATATGTTAATTAATTAAATTTGACGTCTTTTGGGATTTTTCATAAATATGTACAGTAATCGAAATAATGAATTTATTCCATTTAAAATTTTCACACTGTATGAATAAAACATTTAGTATAACAAAAAAATGCTCTTACGTTTAGCTGTCGACTCTTCGAAATTGACGTTAACCAGAACAAATATTTCATAGATTGTTTGTAAGCAATATAAAATGTCAGCTGTAGTATTATTTAGAATTGTTGGTAATATAAATATTATTGTTACGATTGTTTCCATGTTTGTTAAAAAACATATTTTTAGCGTTCCAAACGACTTTTCTAAAGCAACACTGGTTTATTTAAACATATTTGGTACGGTAGCTGTCGATATATTTAATCAATTGCCCCAATTCCCGTAAATTGTTTGTTTTATTGAAAAATCCTGTCAAAGAAATGAACGCCGTCAATCTGAATGATGGGTGACCGGTAATACAATGGATTCGAGTCAGATTAATTTAGTATGTATGTTTTATTTGAAAAAATTTATAAATTTCAGGATGTAATAAATAATCTGGTACTTTTAAAATTACACCGATAGCGCCTCTTTCATCCTGTTTTCGAGTATTGAAAATAAACAATGTAGTCTTTCGATTTTAATCAATCTTTCACTTGCTATACATTATAAGATAAAGTAAATTTACTTTTCCAAAAGAAAATGAACTCGATACGTAACTATACCTGAAATTAAAAGAAAAAAAAAACACATTGATGTACTGTGTCTACTAAAATTATACAGTATAAAACTTCTTCTTTCAATGTGTACAAACCAATAAGAAAGAATCCATTTGCCGCAAAAGGATTATTAGAAAACGTGCTTTCCAGGCTAGAAACACGTTTATTGAAGTTCTTTACTAGTTTGCAAACTACACAGTTTACAGTATTGCATTTCGGTGCATCAAACAAAAAATATCCCAACTTTTATGTAGGGAACACAAAAGTACACATCTTTATGAAATTACATTTGAAAATAATCATTTATACCCAACAAGAAGTTAAATTGAATAATTTGTAGAATATTAAAATTAGGTACTATTAAATAAAAAATATGAAATTACGACTGAAATAAATTTTTTTGGAATATTTATAGTATTTATCTATCAAATAGGGATAGAAATAAATGTTCAAAATCTCAATAAATAATTAATGCCCATTTGCACGAATAGAATTAAGTAGCCCTTAGAGATAAGGATCACTTAATATGTGAATTTTGTTTGCACGAACCTTAAGGACAACTTATTTAAGTTCCCGCCAGCGACCACTTAAGGTATCTGTGATAGTGGATTTTCACTTGTCTTAGCTTCTGGTTCAGAATCATCACTGCCAGACACCTTTTCAGATTCTAATTCAGCTTCTTGAGTATTGTTCCTCTCATTAGACACATCTTGGTCGGATGGCTTAGTTTGAAAATCTATCTTTTAATGTCAATTTTACATATGCATGGATTTATCTTCTCTTCAAATATGACATTTCTGGTAAAAATGACTATTTTCTTCTTTTACCCATATTCGATAACGCTCATCTCCGTCATAGCCGATAAAGTAAAGTATCCTATTTTGGATTTTCTGTCGATTTTTTTTTTCTTAGAAGGAACGTGGACGTAGCAGACTGAACCAATAACTTATAAATGTTTAATCCTTGTTTTCTTTTCGAAACAAAGCACGAAAGGACTTACACAGATGCATGTTTTAAAATTTCAAATATAAATTGAATTTTGCTGGAGTGTGTAGGGGGCTTTTAGTCTCTGTGTAACTCTCTTTCACATAGAATGTCTCTAATTTCTTTATTATCCATCTCACCATTATCGCTTATCAGTTCTTTAATGGGATGGCCTACATTTTTTGCATGCTATAGAACTTCTGATTTTTCAGTCATCAGAAAGCCATAATGAAATTTTTTAGAACTATCCTTAAAAATAACCATATACAGACTCTGCAAAAGGTCCACATAAATCTGCTGATAGTAGCTCTCCTAGTTTTGTCGATTTTTCTCTTTGACCGAATGGTAGCCTGTGCGCCTTTCCATATATACACGGCTCGCATAACTATTTTTCTGATTTATCTGTTTTTTATATGCAACTCTTTTTGCATTTTTGCATGCACGTGTCCTATATTTTGATGGCCCCATCTCTCATGGTACAACTTCATTCTATTATCAACAATGTTTACCACAGGTTTTGCTTTACGTTTTTGATTGATTTTATTGTAGTTTCCAGATAGTATTAGTTTTCCCTGATTTTAAAGCCAACACTCTGTTGGTGTAGATTTAAATAAACTTCTTGGATTTTTATCTTGTGTTGCCAACACAGAAAACAGATTTCCACATAGTTTAGAAACACACCATACATCTTTACGATGTTCATGGAAACATCATCTTCATCATTCCAACTAAACCCAAAAAAGCAGCACATGTCTTGTATAACTGATCTTTTGTCGGTTCCTCAAACTTCAATGTACTCCAAACCCCAAATGCAGTCTCTTGATCCATTATTTCTTATAAACAGCATTAGTAACAGAACTCGCAATCATGGACTTGGTATAACTATTCGACTTTATGAACATCTAATATGGCTTTGTATTCTTTTATGGCAGTCTCTGATTGAGTTCCTTCTAGCTCTTCAGGCTTGACTAATTTGCCATCAATAACGTCAAGAGCACCTTCATGCTAGTCTAACCCCTTCTTTTACGTTTCAGTATTGGCTAATCTGACTGACCTTCTAAAGGTTTTACGTATTTTAAAAATTCCATATTACTCTATTGTGTTTGGCTTCAAAAATAACAAAATGTTATTTTGGCGTAGTACTTTAAACCAACTACACAATTCATAGTACTAATTTTATATTTACTCTCAACTAGCAGTACAATATATATAATAAAGCTTTTAGTACTTATTAGATTTCACAGACCTTACACTGGTCCACATCTTGAGGCTTTTTTTTTCTAGCGTTCTAGCGTATCCTTACCATCATCCAGAAGCCGAATCTGAATTTCCGACCTCGCATCCAATACATGGATCTGTATTTTAATTTAAGCCTCTCACTTTTCTTTTTAAATTGGACCCTTTATCTAGGTTTGGTATCCATAATTATATTCCGCTCAATTTTTGGTGTACACATGATTGGTTTTCCGGTATGGTAGGCGAAAAAATAATAATAGTACCATTAATTTCTAGTGAGCATCATTGTGTTACCACTTGTAAAATTGGGACTGCCATTGAGTTTAAAAAAGAAATTTTTAAATAAATACTGGTTTTGTTAAACGAAGTTTTTTATTATTTTTGGATACTAGACTTTGTCAAAGGCTTGTAACACATCGAATAATAATGTGGTACAAACATTTCCTACCTCAAGTGTATTTTTATTTAGGTGTACTATTTAAAATTATATTTTATTTACCATTCTGTTTTCTAAACCCAAATTGATGTTTTTTTCTTTTCAATAATTATGAATTTTATTGGATTTAATTGAAGTTTTTAAAATAGCTTGAAAATCACTAAAAGCAATTATTTCATGCTTATATGCACCTATTTAAACGGTTTGTACTGTAGCTATAATTTTACTTTTAAACTTTCCGATGAAGAAAATATCATGTATGACATTAATAATGTTGGTAACTAATGAAAAGAAAACAACCACGCTATTTTTATTCAGGAAACTAACTCTGAAAAATTGAATGTTTATTGGATTATAAATTCTAGAGACCTACCCAATTATTCTTTTTATATGTTCTAAATATTCTTTAAGATTTTTACGAACGGTTTTTACGATTTTCCGAGCAATTGTTGAGGGATAAAGTATGATTTGTTTTTCATGAATTGGAAATCGATACGGACCAAAATTATGGTAGAGATGAGCAATATCAGAAACAAAAAAATACTTAAGTTTATATTTTTTCATAGATTTACAAAAAATGGCAATATACTTGACATTTATATTTTTTTTGCACCCTAGACCATTAGCATTGTAATTAAATCTACCGTACCAACCTTTACTTTGTGGAAGTCCAGCATATTAATAATAATCAACAAATCACTGTAACAAAACTCGCGTAGCGGGGAGTGCGGAAACAAGAAATACACTTTCCAACTCGCTGTGTACACGATTTTTCCTACGACCCCAATTTTTTAATAGTTATGAATTTTTAAACTATATAAGAATAAATTTTAACTGCTAGCTAAAATTTAGGATTTAAACCAGAAATATTGCGTGGAATTGTGAATATAAATCAAATAACCCCTTTCTCACGAATTAACATCCATTTTTTTAATTAGCTAAATGACATTTTAATCCAAAAAAATCGAAGTAAAATCGTTATTGGAACAGTTGGTAAAATTAATTAATAGTCAAAGAAACGTTATGTGTTAGTAATGTGGTTTAAACATTTTTATTTACGTTTAATCTCTGTAATTCTCCATTATATAGTATACCCAAATCCCACACTTTTTTAAGTAATAAATAAAATATGACTATTTTACCTTGGAATAAAAAGCATATCTTACCTATGTGAATATTTAGTTGCAGCTCATACAATGTTTTATAAGAGTGCCTTTTAATTTGACATTTATTTTACCAAAAGAAAATAATATGTCTTAATCAAATAAAAAAAAACCATTGTGATTTATTCACTATGGTTTATTTACTTACAATTAATCACCATCTTGCTTAAATTATTACCTTCCGTGCGTTTTTAAAAAACATCACACGTGTGTGACTTTTCTTCTTCTGTTCTTATTTCGCCGAAAGCATATGATATTACTATTATTAAAACTGAAAAAGTAGATAATTGTTTCTACCTGTACCAAAGGTAAATAAACTTAACAGTTTCTACACCAAGCTTGACCATTTTCTATGAAAAAACAACTACTTCCTGGGCTATATTATATTTTCTACTTTTTCAGTTTTATCATTGACTGTATCTGAAATTATTTCAGTTTGTATTTGGTTACTATTATTAATATTTGAAGTGTCAAAACTGTGTGTAGGTATCGTTTTTATGGGGAGTTGTAGGAAAAAACTATATCTTGCTGATTGTTACATTAATGTATTTGTATCCATGTATAAAATGGAGACTCAATGAAAGCAAACAGCTTAATAGTGGAGAGCTTTCAAGATTTGTCAGCCCATTAACCACTTTTAATTGCTACTTAACTAGATGTTTGTTTTAATTTTCACAAAATTTACTTTTTCCGTTGTCTATAACGAATGAAATAAAAGCAATTCAAAATTGCAAATCCCTTTCGATTTGTTGATCTTTGTCCAATTTATCGCCCAAATAACTTTTTATTATTTGTCAATAAAATGAAAATCTGTAAAGCTTTTTTAGTAGGATATTCGGGTAAAACTGACATTGTGAAAAATTTGTTTCATAAGTATAAAAAACAATGTGATTTATTAACTTTAAAATAAATTTTGTTTTTAATAGTTTCATTTAAAAGCATAAATCACTAGAAAAAAGCAAACGATACGTGATTTAATTTTAAATCCATTATAGTGGTGTTACTTTAAATGGGTTTTCATATTGTGGGTATAGTAAGTATGTAACTAAGATAATGAACCATTATTTAACAAATATTATATCTTAAAATACTTTTATTTTATTCATCAAGAAATCAGGATTTAATAATAGTTCAAAGGTGAATCTTTAATCTTAACCATTTTCAGCAACCAGCTTTTAAAATAATTATTATTTTTCCCATAACGTTCGACAACGTCTTCCAATTTCTAATCGCAAATGAAAAAGATCTATTAATTTGTGTTCAAGCCTTTTTCTTTAATTATACAGTGAATTCCTTCTATTCAGCTTTTCGTGGATCTTTATTTTTTCCTACCCACAGTAGTAGCTTGGGCAATTTTTTGTTATCCATACGGTGCACATGGCCAAACAATCCTAGGTGTTTTGTTTTTGGATCATCAATTTATTGTAGTATCCTTTATATCCATTATTTCCAATATTCCTATATTTTAGATATAGATGCCTACCGAGAAGTAGGCAGATTGAGACCTCAGTGACAACTAACCTTCGGTCTCTGAAGAAGATAACTTGGTTATCGAAACGCGCGTCAGGCAGATAAAAGTGTCAATTATTTGAACTGAGACTGCAGCATTGCATTGATGTTAACGGTGAACACTTTGAACATTTAGCTTAATATTATGGTTAGAATTATATTTTTAAAAACTTTTTTTATTCAGAATAAATTGTTCATTAAAACTTATTATTTTTAAGGATTGTTTGTTACATGTATTACGAAATAACTCTGATTTTATAAAATATTGGTATAGGGAATGCTTAACAAAAATTAAAGTTACACAATCGAATATTCTATTTATGATATAAAATAAGGGTGTTCCATTTGAAAGAAGAGATGAAATGAAAGGTTTGAGTTATCGTCCACCCTCTATACAAAAGGGAAAATAATTAATATTTAATAGAATACGGTGATATTGTATCATATTACGAAACTCTGTTAGGTAAAATACTTTTTTTTTCTTTAACTTACAATAAGATACAGAGCGTTGATTTACCTACGATCTTCACACAAACGTGTCCATAACTTCTGAAGGACTCTGTATAACGTATCAAAACCTTGTATCAAAATTTTCAAAAAAATGTGAGCAGTCCGAATTCGGTATAATATACAGGGGTTCCCTTTTAAAAAATCATATATTTGGTTTGTAACGGAGTTATACAACACTCTGTATAGTTTAAGGTAATTCCAAAATATGGACCCTAAAGACATCTACTATTTTTGCTTGTAACATTTTTTCTTCTAAAACAACATTTTATCTTCTAAAACAACCCTATCAAAAGGTTGACCCTGTATATATAACTACGCAGCTAAAAACTTGTATTTAGAAAAATGTAAATATTACTTTTAATTAAATAAGAAAATTTAAAAATATATTGCAAAAAAAATTATAATTGTAAATGATTACTAAAATTTCTTAATTTTTTTATTATATAGTAAAATGATGTTCAAATAATTCGAGTAATCATGATCATTATAAATTTCCTAAAAAAATCGTATAAAATTGTGATTTATCTACAGCCAAAGAACACTTAATTGCACTCCGAATAGGATTTAAAGAATTAAAAACTTACGACTTTAATCGATTTAAAAACTTCCTCTAAAGTTGGATTAAAGACATAATTGTTTTATTTAAAAATAGCCAGAGGTTGAACTGTTTAAAATACGTTTAATTTTTTTAATTAAGAAATACACTAATGGAGTATAATTATAACAAAATTAATCACTTGAACTGTTATACAGAAAAATAAATGAAAACGCAGAATTTAAAAGACCTATTTTATTTTTAATCATAATAAAGTTGGTGTTGATTTTATTACAGTTAACGGAAGAAAAATAGTCTAAAAAAGATTTACAATAAAAAACTACATTTTGAAATTTTCTTAGATGGAATTTTAGCAGTATATAAATTATTTAAATGATAAAATTTTTTAATGTAAAAAATGATGTCCTTTTTGGTCTATCAAATTTGTTATATGTGGTCAGTTTATTTTTGGTAAACACAACTTAAAATTTTGATCCTAGTGAAACTCTTGAAAAATGCTAACGTTAGATTATATTAAATGATAATCTTCCCTTCATCCTCACAGAATATACATTTTACTTATTTTTGTAAGGTCAGTTTTCTAAGGCATTCCCGAATGCGACGATGTCCTGTTAGAAACCCTGTAAGTTATTAGATTAATTTTATATAGATTTACTACTAAGAGTCTTAAATCCTTTTAGAGAGGATTTGGTATTATGAACTACACATATTTTAAAAAAAGTGGTTGCTGCAAATGTTGAGTTATTATTCTTTGCCGTAATACTTTAACAGTTTCTGGCAGATTTTCCGAGCGGAACATGTAATCCTTCATCATACCCCTGCTCTACGGCTACTTCCCTAGTAATTCTTCTAAATAACCACCTTCAGAGGATGTCCAAAGACTCATAAGTTGGTGCAGGAGGAGGTAGCGGTCTTCATTCTTGGCTGCCAAGCACAGAAATCAACATACGAGGTGAGTACCTTTTATAGTATTTGCTGCCAAACAATATATAGACATTAATAAAGAAAACAAACCCACATTCATGAATGCAATAAGGAAACAGGTACCAGGTATTACCCTTGCTAATTCATTTATAACAAATAGTATATACAACGGGCTTATTCTGTGGGGTAAGCTTTTTTCAATTCAATGAATAATCAAATATTTATGGGATCTTTTAGAAAAATAGAACCGTCTTACTATAAAAAAACAGAAAAACAAAGGTTTGTATAAAGTGGTAGATAGAACTGACAAATATCGAGATTAATTAAAAAGTAAAGAATACAAAGAACAGAGGGAGGTGAAAGAATAATAAGAACAAAAAACAGAGAAAATTTTAGAAAACCCCAAACTGCTTTCTTTGGTTTACACAAAAATAATAAAATTAGAATTATTAAAAACTAATTCTAAACAGGGATTACAAAAATAAGACACCCAGAAAAAAAATGTCCAAAAAAGCAAATTCATATGCCTAAATAATGCAGCTAATAGAAAAAAATTACCTAATAACGCTAAAAACTTTTATATAACTTGGAAAGAAAAATAGCCTCATATAAGATATCACCTTTAGCAGCAAAAGAAATTGAAAACGGCAGACATATAGAATATATGGAAATGAGTATATAAATAAAAAAGGATGTTTTTTGGTTTAAATTATTGAACAGTAAGTCAAAGGGAAGAGGATTTACCAGGTATAACTAAGACAATTTTTCAATTATCCAATTATCTGGTAGAGGCAATAAATTCTCTTAAAGATGCACTAAGGTAGTGTCAGTGCTAGACTGCTATTCTGGGCTCACAGACATTCACACATACTGCCAAAGATTTTTAGTCATGGTGATTTAAAAACGTTGCTCTCAGTAAAAAGAACATATTATTAAATTAATTGTACTAACTCTAACTCTTACTCCATCTCACTATGACTAATAAACAACTAAAGGTGGAAGTTAAGTTTAAACGATTACTAAGAATAATAAAAAACTCTTCGTTTTAACAAAACTTCCACTATTTATTTAGAAAATTTTTTTTTTAACTAAATAGTGGACGTTTTGTTAAAACAAAGAGTTTTTTATTATTCTTAGTAAGATGGACTTTCAAAAAGTAAGGGTTTTTAGATATTATTGTCAGTAATAATATAACAAGAGAGTAATCATAATTTGGCTATTTTTTGACGTTTCTTAAAACCAATGAAATGTTTCATTATTTATCACAAGGGTAAGTTTCAACCAATTATCTCATTATTATAGTGGGAATAAATCTCTTGTGATTATTGTCGGGAATAGTAGCTTTTATTTGCCTAGCAACTGTCAGATACTTCTCAAAATAATCTTTTTTTTTATTGTAAAAATTTGTGAATCAAAAAATTATAATTTTTGGGTGCTGCCTACAGCGTTGCCAGATCCCAATAAATTAAAATAAAGTGGCTGGAGATGGAAAAAAATTAACATATTAATTTAAATATCTTCAAAACAAAACGGTGAGGTAAGATTTTTATTTTTTTAATTAATTCTGTAGTAGTATATTAAACAAAGCATTTCATATGACTTTCTGTTATGACACGTGTCATAACAGCCATACGAAATGAGTTGTTAGAATATTTTTTATATTTTGTCATTTTATCATTTTTTATGTAAATGAGGAAAATGTTGATTTTAAAAAGTATATAGGTAGAACTGTGTAATTTATAACATTTGACAGTTTTTAAATTTAAATGATCAAATGCTAGTGTTTTAAAATATTTTAAAATTATTAATACACCAATAACAATATATTATATAAGTATAAGATGATATTCATATTTACAAATACTTTTTTAAAAAACAATATAAAATTAATAAATTACTATTAGCCACAAATGTCACTATCAATAGTCCTGTCATTAGATACTTCACTCATGTTACCAATCATTTAAAGCAAAAGTTGGTGTGCGTAAAAGTTACATTAAGATATGTGTTAAAATTGAATATTTATTTTTTTTGTTGCTATGTAAAATGATACTATGTATGGATCTCAGATTTGTTTACCAGCAGAGCATTGCCAGACGTTGTGTTTTGTAAGTACAAAGTAGGTAACAAAAACGTAATAATATAATTTACAATAATTTTATTTTACTTTTAAAAGAAGATTTTTATTCAGAGAAAATATTCTTTAATACATTTTAATATTCACTTTCCTACCTTTCTTTAATACTTATAAAAAAGCTCTAGACCAATTGTATCAAATACCCACACCGAAAATTTGGCATCACTGCCTTTGTTTGTAATTGTCTAGAGGTGATTAGCGCTTTGTTCGATTTTTCCTTAATTTTTGTTTATTTAAGTAAACTTTATAAAGTGTTTTTATTTATTTTCAATATTGAAAATGGTGAAACCCCGAAAAGCGTGTATAATTTGTAGTACTTCGCAAAATGATAATCTAACCTATAACCGGTAAGTTATTCACTACATTGGCGTACCTAAAATTAGCAATTTCAATTAAAATTTATTACAATTAAGAAAATCAAATTAATAATGAAAAACATATATCCTTTTAGATTTCCTTCCGATAAAAATATGTTAGAAGTATGGTGCCATGCCATAAGTGTAGATATAAATTCCTTACCAAAATATGCGTATTAAATTATTTAACCAACATTTATATAGGTATTACCGTGAACTCTAACCATTTACACGCTACTGTACGGCTGTGTTTACCTACACCTCTAGATTTTCTATCTCTCTCAATTATAGGTTCATTGCTATTGACTACAAACTGTATGTTATTGTGTTGCTGTGGCACCTCTATGTTTACTTATTACTCTGAGGTATGGATAATTAATTGACAGTTTTATGTGACATTAATATATTGGTTTTTTTCTGTATTTTAATTTAAGTTGGTTTTATTCTATATTTGGATACTTGAAAATATATTTTGAACGGTTAGTTCATTTGTATTTTACATTTTTTGGAGGCCCCGGCGAGATCCCCCTGAGATGGATAAAAACAAGAAATATTTTGGAATCATTTGTGTGTCATTCCAAAATATTTATGATGAGATGGATGGTGTTTTGAAGCAACAGAATCCTGATCAGAAAGTTTTGAAATGTAATCTTAAAATATTGGAGAAGAAAGTGTCTGCACTGATTGATTTGCATAATAAGATAATAGCTTATATGTTGGATGAAGCTAACAGCGAAGAAACAATTTTACAAGAAGTAGACATTATGGATGATATTAATCGCAAGTATAATTTTATTAAAATTCCTGTAGATCAGTTTCTAAATTCAGATACCATAGAATCAGTTAAAAGTAGCAAAACCAGTTTAAAATTACCCAAAATAGAATTTGTGAAATTTGGCGGCGATATTAAGAATTGGTTGACATTTTGGTCACAGTTTAAACGAATTGATGAAGATGAGGACATCGCTCTAGAAGATAAGTTCCAATATTTTATTCAAGCCACGATACCAAAGTTTAGAGCTCGTCAGTTAGTAGAAAGTTATCCACTTACTCATGATAATTACCCAAAGGCAATTGAAAATTTAAAGTCTAGGTTCGGTCGTAAAGATTTACTTAGGTATTGAATTTTATGTCAGGGAGTTGTTAAATTTAGTTCTTAATAATTTAAATGCAAAAATTAGTTTAACAAAATTATATGATAGTATTGAATCTCAATTACGGTCATTAGAAACTTTAGGTGTAACATCCGATAATTATGCAGCCATGCTCTATCCTTTAGTAGAATCGTGTTTACCAGAAGAAATGTTGAGAGCATGGCAACGCATTAACAGTTATGATCTAGAATCTAGTTTAAAATCACAATTACATGTTTTTATGACATTTTTAAGAAAGGAAGTAGAAAGTGAAGAGCGAATTTCTTTGGCAGTTTCTGGTTTTGATTATACTAAAAAGAAACCTTTAGTTTCTGATCATGGAAATAAAGTCAAATTTTCTACTGCAGCAGCTCTTCTTAATAATAAAAATGTTATTTATTGTATTTTCTGTAACAAAAATCATATTGCTGAAAACTGTAATGATGTTAAAACCTGGTCAGATGATAAAAAAATTTAATTTTTAACTGATAAAGTCGCTGTCATAAATGTTTGAAATTTGGACATATTGCTAAAAATTGTCATGTTAAAGTTTTTTGTTCTGTATGTAAAGAAAGGCATGCTACAATTGTGTGCACCATAAGTTTGGTAAATGCAAATACAGCATCAAATTTTGATGAAGTTGTTAATGTTACAGTAGATAATCTCTCAAATAATACATTTGATGGAGTTTTTTTGCCAACTTTAGTTGTTAAAGTAAGTAATGGGACAATATTTAAACATGTACGTGCTATTATTGACACTGGTTCACAACAATCATATATTAGTAATTTTTTAGTCTCTGAAATGAGTTATGAGTTTGGTGGTTATGAGTCTGAGGTTACTAAGCATAATGTTTATAAATTTCACTTAGTATACGAAAATTATTCTTGTAATTTTGATGTTTTAGATCAGCCTCTTATATGCAGAAATGTTGTGTCTGTAAGAGATGGTTTATGGTTGAAAGAACTTCAGGAGAAAAATATAATGATAAATGATACTAGTGATGGACCTATAGAAATATTAATAGGTGCTGATGTAGCTGGTAGGTTGTTTACTGGTAGAAGGATTTTATTGAGTAGTGGTTTAGTTGCCATGGAAACTCTTCTTGGTTGGGTTTTAATGGGAAAAGTTCCTCGACCGTTAGGAAATGTTTATTCGAATTCCATGGTAGTTACTTCGCTTTTGTCTATGAATGCCAGTATTCAAAATTTGTGGAGTTTAGATGTTTTAGGCATAGTTTCTCCAGAAGAGAGTAAGACCACAAAAGAAAAGGAACAAAGGATAATGGAACAATTTGTAAATAATATTAAGATTGATGCTGAAGATAGGTATGAAGTCGGTTTGTGTTGGGTTGATGATCATCCGCCTTTACCTTCCAACTATGATTTGTCTAAAAAGCGTTTAGAAAATTTAATGTTAAAATTGAAAACAGATGGGTACTACAATCATTACGATGAAGTTTTTAAAGAATGGCTGGTTGAAGGAGTGATTGAGGAAATTTCAGAAGACACAATAAGCAGAGTTGAAGTAGGACATTATTTACCACATAGGCATGTTATTAAACTGAATAGTAAAACTTCAAAGTTACGTCCTATTTTTAATGCTTCAGCTTGGATGAAGGGTGCTCCATCACTTAATATGTGTTTAGAGAAATGTTTAAATCTTTTAAAGTTAATTCCTTCTATAATATTATGTTTTCGTATTGAGAGATTGGGTGTTATTTCGGATATTAAAAAAGCATTTTTAAAAAATAGCCATGCTGGTGTTCAAACTTTATTAAGTATTTTAAGGGAACATTTTTGGATTGTTAAGGGTAGAAAAAATATCAAGAGAATTTTATTTAAGTGTACAGTTTGTCGCAGATTTGATTCGAAAAAATTTGATACTGTTTATGTAGTTTTTCCCAAGGATAGGGTGAAAAATGCAAGAGCGTTTGAAATTGTCGGGATTGATTTAACTAGACCTTTTTAAAAAATTCTAATAAAGTTTGGGTGTGTCTTTTTACTTGTAGTGTATACAGAGCGGTTCATTTAGAGCTTGTGTCTAGTTGTTTAACTAAAAGTTTTTTGCAATGTTTAAGAAGGTTTATAGCAAGGCGAGGTCGTCCTTCTATAATATATTCAGATAACGGTACTAATTTTTTGGGTTGTGAAAACATGTTAAGTTCTTTAGATTGGAGATTTAGTACACCTACCGCTGCATGGTGGGGTGGATTTTGGGAAAGGCTTATTAGGATTTTAAAACTAATTTTAAGAAAAGTGTTAGGTAAATCTAGTTTAAATTATGAAGAGTTATCTACTGTAATTTGTGAATGTGAAGCTACAATTAATTCTAGACCTTTAACTTATACTTACGACAGCAATAAAGATTTGTTACCATTAACTCCATCAATGTTCATTCAAGATATAACCGAAAATCAAGTTTCTGATTTAGATAATTTTGAATCAATTTCCCTGAAAAAGCATTTGAAACGAAAACATTTAATTGAGTGTATTAGGAAAAGATTCCGGAATGAATATTAAGGACAATTAGTTTTTTCTAAAAAAAGATTAGGTACTAGATCAGTAATTAAAGGTGAAGTTGTTTTAATTGAAAATGAAAATTCTAAAAAAAATCGATTGGCCTTTGGGTTTTGTTCAAGAGGTTATATACGGAAAAGATGGAAAAATTCGTGTCGTAAAAGTTAAGTCATCCAAAGGAATTCTTAGTAGACCTGTACAAAGACTCTATTCATTAGAAGTATTTGAAAATGAAGAAACTGAATATTTACAAGATAATTATAACATTCCAGAAAATAAAACTGATCTACAGAAACAATCAAATGAAGAGATAATGTGTCACCTGTAGTAAATACACCGAAGAACTTCGTAAAAACCAGATATGGGCGTGAAGTTAAAAGTGTTGATAGATATGGCTATAAAGATTAAGTCTTCTTTATCAAGATCAAGACTTCTGGTGGGAGGATGTTAAAATTGAATATTTATTTTTTTTGTTGCTATGTAAAATGTTACTATGTATGGATAATTAATTGACAGTTTTATGTGACATTAATATATTGGTTTTTTTCTGTATTTTAATTTAAGTTGTTTTTATTCCATATTTGGATACTTCAAAATATATTTTGAACGGTTAGTTCATTTGTATTTTACAATATGCAAATGCGTTTTATAATGAAGATTTTTATAAGTGCAAAATATAATAGTATATTAAACAACGCATTTCATATGGAATTCTGTTATGACACGAGTTCAAGTTTTTAAAGAACGAGTGTCACAACAGCCATATGAAATAAGTTGTTTATAATATTTTTTATATTTTGCATTTTATCATTTTTTAAATTAATTTATTATTTTTATGTAATTACCAAAATTATGATTTTAAAAAGTATGTCGGTAGCACTGTGTAATTTATAACATTTGACAGTTTTGACATTTGAATTAGGAAATGTTAATTTTTTCAAATATTTTAAAATTACTAAAACACCAATAATAATAATATATTATATAAGTAAAATATTACATTCATATTCACAAATACTTTCTTAAAGAACAATATAAAGTTAATAAATTGCTATTAGCCACAAATGTCATTGTCAACAGTCTTGTCATTAGATACTTCACTCATGTCGCCAACCATTTAAAACAAAAATTTTTATAAGTGCAAAATATAAAAAAACATTTTTTCGCACTCTCCCACATTTTCGATTCTGTGAAGAGAATATTTTTATATAAATAAAAATAGTTGAACAGACCAAACGGTTTATATAATTTAAATGAAAAGTGGCAGTCAAAATCGCGAAATTTTACCTTGAATATCCAACCTGTCAAAAATTATTAAAATTTAGGAATCGATAAAAAACACTGGTTTTACCACCTTATCAAAAAAAATTGGAGAAAATCTATCGAAAAGTAATCTGGCGCTGGACATACATTACAAAACTAGGATGAAAGGCAAATAATTATTATTATTTTTACCCGATTTTTATTAAAATCTCTGAAATAAACACAATATTTAATAAATTTTCACTTAGTTTTGCCTCTCAAATATATTCTTCTCGGTCAACAGAAAAAAATTAACATTTCTATAGAATTTAAAATTTAGCGAACGCTAATTTATGGTTTTTAAAACGTGAATGTTCTAAGAGGTTTTCGCAGCTTTCTTAAGATTTAAATATTGAAAATGACATTTAATCAGACGGCCGTAATTCGTACAAAACTAAAGTTTAGAAGGATGGAATAGCGGCAAGGATGTTTTAAGAAAACTCCTAAGCGCACATTTTCAAGTGACAGATGCGAATAGTAAATGCGATGCTAATTTCCAACTCGAAATGAATTTATTTTTGTAGGTGGTACACAATCATATTTTTTTATTTTTGTTAAAGATAATAACATTTAAATAAATCTGGCAATAAATTATCGTGTAAAAGGTCACCTATTATTCAGCAAGATTAATCAAATAAAATACCATAATTTGAAAAAGAAAACGAATGATTAAAAAATTTTTTAATTTTAATTTTTAAGATTAAATGGATATGTCAACATTGCCTTTCCAGTTTGTTCCTATTTTTCATTAACAATCTATGTAAAATTGTTACCAAAAAGTCTACAAAATCAGTTTAAAGTATGTTAAAACTATTTCCTGCTTATTGTAAGACCAGTAATAACTTATTACAAAAGGCAAAAATAATGAGCAAAACAAATTAGCAGGTAACTCATAACTCCCATCGATGCCATTGAGGTTTTTGTTTCTTTACTATCTTCTACTATCTGGTTGAAAATAGAGGCGGTGACAGATGAATATAAAATAGTAGTGCTAGAACTAGGGCCGGTACTGCCATTAACCCTATTATTCCCAGGACGACCGAGAATGGTGTTGGAGCTGGCTATTATGTAATAAATTTCACTGATCACTATTTGTGTAACATACCCACAATCTTCCAGGTAGAAGTGCAGGAGCTGCTTAAGACTGGCTCTATAATAAAAGCTATTAAATTAACTTTCAATAGCCAAGCGGAAGAAATCAAATCGGATTAAGAGCGTTTCTAAATTGGCAAGACTGCCTGAATTTAGTGAAAAATCTGGTTATTTTTAAATTACAAGAATGTAGAGTAGATGGCGATAGTGGTTTCAAATTAGTATTTTTATTATATATTTGAATATTTTTAGAGCTTGTTGACTTTCTTTATCTTAGACAGAGATGAAAATATGAATTTTGCTTCGTAAATCTTTGAATGTTTCCACCACATACACTTACATTTGACCTTGAGACCACAAAGAGATGAAAAATACCTGTATATTTTTTTATTAAATATCCTATTCGGATACCCTTTGGAAGTTTGTTGTGTTATTGTCGTGTCATAGGCGTAACAAATTAATTGTTTTTAGGATTTAAAATATCGATATATGAAAAAAAAATAAAATAAAATAAAATTTCGGCATACCTAACAAATAATTAATTAATTAAATTTATTGTACTAACCCTTAAATATATTAATTATAAAAAAAACATATTACGGTTTCTGAATATACACACATCAACATGGTCTAAAGAAAAATTGGAATAAAGTGGAAAGTATGTAATTATACCTTTTTTTAAAATTTATATTGAGATTTAAATGTATTGCTTCATACATATATAAAAATAACGAAAGGTATCTTGGCAACAATGCTAAATAAAACGAGGTTATCAGAGATTTTATTTACTTTCTGATAGATGTATTATTTGAAAGTGTTGAAGTAGATGTAAATATTTAGAATATATTCTGTGGGGAAAAATTTAAATACTTTTCCAAAACGTTTGATGATTATTGCAAAAGTGTTTGCATAATGTTTGTAAACATTAACAGGTTAGTCTGTTTTCAATATGCCTTAAAGCAATTACCTTGCTAATTATTTACTGCCTAAAAAAATAAATCTCATTTATTTTTTAGATCCATGATTTAATGAAAAATGGAGTACAAAGTAAAGCACAACCCACACAAAACTTTTTAGATTATTTTAGTGAAGGAAGTTTAAATTTTTAAAATTAATAGGTATCGATTATTTATTTTATTATATATGATTCAGATCTAAATATCAAATTTAGTTTTAAAAGATGTGTTGATATAGCTAGGTATTTTGCATTTTAGATATATGAATTTTCTTTCTTCTTTTTAAGTACCTACCAATAGTAGCCCTAGTTGAAGTATTTTTTTTGTAAAATTGAAATCAGTGGTATTTTGTGTACTACTGTTACTGTGAGCTCATTCCTCTTTAAATTTGTCTCTTGATACTAAATAATCAGCATTACCTGGATATCATATTTCTTTGGTTTCATATAAGAGGCTTTACTAGGACATCTCAGAGAAGTGTTAATGCTATTCTTTCTTTGAGCCATCCTTTGTCTACCTTAAATACTAGGATAGCCCAGTAAGAATATTAGTATCTTTTTCTAAATTAAAACTATTTGATTAATTTTTGATTATTTTATTAGGTGGAATATGGTAAACAAAATATTTCTACAAGATTCAATAGGTTACTTACTACTTTTCTTAAAGTATTTCAAAAATGTCCTGAAAATACTATTTTTAGCAATATACTTTTTCTGGCAACCAAATACGTTATTTCATCTATGTTTAGATAATTACATTGTTGGAGAAATAAATCGATGGTTTTCAAAATGTATGCTACTGTTTCCTCAAAAACTTTGAACCTCAAGTAACTGGCTACACTGGTTGTATTCTGTTGATATTAAGAAGACTGAAAAAGTGAGTTAGTAAAGTTATGAATAATTTTATATTTTATTTATTTATTTATTTTTAAGAACTGTTTCCTTAAAAACTTTGGACCTCAAGTAACTGCCTATACAGTTTTTATTCTATTTGTAGTAAATAAATATAAATTTTTTATTTTAATTTTAATCTTTTATTTTTTAGAAGAAAAAGCTATTATATTTATACATATTGAACGTGTAAATTAACATTGTAGAAACCCTTACTTTGTGGACATTATTATCATGCCTATTTAGAAAAACAGTTTAACACTTAGCTGTTAATATTTACATATATGGTTTTAATTTATAAATGTAAATCCCTTAGGTTGGGTTTATGTTATTTAACAAATAAAGATATAAGATAATGATTAGGTAACTTAAAAGATTAAAAAAAAGTATAAACAAAAATCGGGTCTCTCACAACTCACATTTTTACCAATTTGACTAAAATAAGACAACTGTGTTTAAGTAAAAAGTAATTTAGGAAATAACAACGGTTCATAACAGTAAATGTTAACAAACACGCCTTGCACATATACCACAGTTGGATAATGCTATAAACGATTTAAAAACCAACGCCAAATGTGAAAATATACTTTAAAATTAACTTTTTTTTACTTCTTCTTAAATTAGAAATTAGAATTTGGACATTGAAAAAACCAAAAATTTTTTAAAGATAGATGAAAACTACAACGAAAGGAAAAACCTTGAGCTCAGCAAGTAAATTATAAGTATTTCATAGAAAGAAAAATTGGAGGGTTGATGTAACGTGGAGAAAATTCTACACAATAAGGGAGGAAGAATGAATGATTGAGAATGGGGTTCTGGAACCATTTAAAGTAAGTACCCAAAAACATTAAGAATCCTATTGAGTTCTCTAAAAATGATATTCCCAAGACCTCAAAGTAGGGAGAAAAAAGGTTAGTCCAGGAAAATATGGAAAAAACATTGCAACGAATGGTAACTAACCAAATCAAATTATGGATCATTCTAATTTCTTCATCACTACTCTGAACAATAATGTTCTTTACCTTGGTGTTTTTACCATTAGTTTAACTATGTTGTATTTCTAATTTATTCATAAAATTCAACTACATTTTTGCAATTATTTCGGAACTTATATAACACCTTACTAATTGTAATTCCCTGAGGTAAGGATTAGTATTTGTATAACTTTTTATTAACTTTTAATGTATTATAAGATATTTTATGTTTTTCACATTGATTTTGTTTGTTCTATATATTTTATAAACTAGATTGACTGTTATAAAACTATCATTTTCTATTTTTTGTTAGATTTATCTTATATGATCTGACTTTTATACATGTTATATTTGTCTTTTTTATATATTTGACTTTGTATTTCATTTCTCTGACATATTGTGTTCTTTTCTTAAAGCCTGAAGATGGTCTTGTGACCGAAACATGTCGCTACTATAACATTTCATTAAATTACATACTGTGGATTGACTTTGAGTTTTATTACTACTATTCGTACTATCCACATTTGAGTTATGGATAACCTCTACAATTTTAATGTATTATTTCTATTGTATCCTTTATAATAGTTTGTTACACTGACTGTGTTTTTCCTTTCTTCACTTAAGAAGAGTCACATTTGAAAAATGGATGATTTGTTTCAATTAAGAAAGTTTTTTTTAAGTTTCAAGAGCTGATGAGTGTAAGCCAAGCAGGACATACGAATTGTAATAGGACTACTAACTGAAAACATTCGCCCTAATAGGTAGGTATATGATAACAATTGGAATTAAAAAGAACCCAGATTAAAAATTCATTTAGACTGAAGACGGCATGATGAGCTTCATTAGAGGAACAAGACTTATATCACTGTAAAGTCACGATCAGCCACAATAGTTTTTTTTAATAGCTGTAAATATAAAACCCAACCTAATCTAATAATCATCTCCCAAGGATATATTGGGTAAGTATGGTAGATAAATACAAATTAAAGAAACAGTAACTTAAAAACATATAAAAAAATAAAACAACAACTACACTTACAAGCATTATATCACATAATTTTAGCTAAACGACAACCTTTATAAATTTCACCACTTTTAAGTTGTTACTGCTCCATTAGTTGCGCCAACACTCCAAGACTTTAATAAAGATTAATTATCCCATGTCGAAACCTCACACTACACTAATAGCTTTTCCCCATTGTTTAATAACGACGATGTTGTGTATGAGGCAATATCTTTTTCTCCTCTTGTCATATACAAAATCGTCATATACCGTCTTAAATGTAGGTCATTAATAATATCCATATGGTGATAACACACACATTTTTTATCTAGACCGAAAAATGTTTGATAAAAAATACCTGGTAATGTAATAAATATTTACGTTACTAGTCTGGATACGATTGAGACGTTTCGCTAGTACAGTAAAAGTTTACCGGACGTGTGACATACAACATTTTATTTCATACTGTACCCTAAAACACAAAAGAACAGCGAAAAGTATTAATATATTTATAGGACTATTTTTAAAATTTGCATTCAATGCTAATATAACTTGCCTGTAGTTTGGTAACCATAGAAAGATAATATTCTTGTTTTGAATATATAATATTATTATACTGTCAGCGATTGTCATTCTCCGATTTTTAAAGATTGACTCAAGATCAATTTATTGCTGGGAATTAAATTATAACCGTAAATATTATTATACAGGGTGATTGATTAGTGTGAGGAAGCTCAGTAGATCTGTTATAGTAAATAATAAAAAAAAGTTATTGACAAAAATTGTAGGCAACTTTAAACTCCACATTTTAAAATTAGTAACAATCTTACCACAATATTGAATTAACAAACATTAATGTCAAACTGTCAGTTTCTGACAAACCAATCATGGCCAACTCAAAATAATTATTGGCGTTTTCATTCAACGTTATTGGTAAACGTTAAAATATCTACCAAATTAGTATTTTGATACAAAAATGAAATTAATCAGAAAACTGATAACTTTAGGTATAGGTAGTACTTTATAAAATTTGAGGAACGATATTAGTACTTTTTGATAGTGATTTAAAATACAGGATGTTCTATTTAAAATTACCAAGAAAATAATGTACTTGCATTTTGACTTACCCTGTATTTAATTTAACGCATATTATAAAAACGAATATGTTTTATAATTTTTAACAATTATTAAAAAACTATGGTTGCAATAGATCAATGCTCCTATACTCGATTTTAATTATACAGGGAGTTAAACTTAATACGATTTTCAGGTAATATTGGTTATAACTTTTTAAATACCCAGTATAACACAATAAAACTTTACATTGTTGTGATGTGGAAGTGATGCAGATTTCGAATTTAAAATAAAATACAGGGTGTTCCATTTAAAAAAACATAAGTTTGGTGTGCCACTATCTTATGGAACACCCTGTAAGATTGTAATTAATTTTAAAATGTGGAGTTTAAAGTTGCATACAATTTTTGTCAAAAACTTTTTTTTGTATTTATTACTATAACATATCTACTGAGCTTCCTCACACTAATCAATCACCCTGTAGACAATAGAAAAGTTCTGTTTATTATTTTGCTGTTGAAATTCATTAAATGTTTTAAAGTATGCACAGTTTGTAAATTACACTACCGCAGTTGACGTTTAGCCCATGCGCTTAGTGTATTTTCATCAGTTGGGAAGCCACAGAGGTCATTACGACGTCATTTAATCGAGTCTTCTTTTGTTTTTAAATGCTGCCGACTATCAATAATCCCTCCGACTATGAAGTGCTTGCTGTGATTCGTTTTCTCTGTGCTAAAGACTTGAAAGCAATTGTCATGCATCCTCAAATCGGTGAAGAAATGGTGCGGAAATGGGTCAGCGTCTTCAAAGATGGCCGCACAAACGTTCATGATGAGGAACGAAGTGGGCGACCTTCCGTCCTTACCAAAGATCTTATACAAAAAGTGGAGTGTAAATTGAAATAGAATAGACAATTCACAATTTCGACATCTAAAGAATGTCTTGATGTATCAAAAAGTATTCTCTACGAAATTATTACGAAGGCTTAACTTATCGTAAACTGTGTTCACTAAAAAGATATATAGTAACCAGGACGTTACTATATCCCCTTTCCCGTAGGAAAGTCGAATTCCAACAAACAATTTCTGTCCAGAAAATCATTTACACTGTCCTTTGGGACAGACAGTGTGTATTGTTAGACAATTGGATTATCCTCCATACAATCTCGATCTAGTGGCTAGCAACTACCGTTTGTTTCTGCACATGAAGACGCATTTGGTGGGGAAGCGTCATTCCGACGATGAAGAAGTAAAAACTTCTGTGCAGAAGTGTTCGTCCAGTCTGGCGGAAAGCTGGTTTCAAGATACGGCAAACGCCTTAATAATTATGTAGAAAAGTAGAGGTAAGAGCACTCATACGTTTAAAACCTGAATTAGATTGGAAACCTGTTAAATTTCATTGCAGGTTAGTGGCACGTAATAATAGTATATTAAAAACAACGCATTTCATATGGCTTTCTGTTATGACACGAGTCCAAGTTTAAAGTTTTTTAAAGAACGAACGTAATTGCCATATGAAATAAATTTTTCACAATATTTTTTTTAAATTTTATCATTTTTTAAATTCATCCCATTATTTGTATGTAAATTACGAAAATTTTGATTTTAAAAATAATGTCGGTAGCACTATGTAATTTATAATATTCGACAGTTTTGAAATTTAAATTATCAAATATTAATGTTTTAAAATAGTACACAAATAATAATATATTATATAAGTAAAAGAGGATATTTATATTCACAAGTACTTTTTTAAAGAACAATATAAAATTAATAAATTGCTGACACAAATGTCATTGTCAATAGTCTTGTCATTAGATACTTCACTCATGTCGCCAACCATTTAAAACAAAAATTTGCGTGCGTAAATAGTTATTTACGTTACAAGTCCGGAAAGTGACTTATTACAGTACGAGATAGATGTTTATGGACGAGGCGACAAAGGAGCCGAGTCAAGAATATCTAATCGAGTACCGTAATAATCACTTCACGGACGTGTATCGTAGTATATTTTTTTTATGCTGCCTTTGGTTTTAAGAGCAATAAAATATGAAACTGAAATTACATATCTGATCATTTTATTGAGAAGTCATGTAGACTGCTGTGAAAAAATTATGTTACTTGATTTATTCTTAACATGGTTGATTTGCTTTATAAATAAAAAATGAACAGCGGTTACCAAGTAACAATGTAAATAAAGGCAGACATATTGAATTTTTCTGCACACACAATAATCTGCGGAGAAAATGAATCTGAAATTAAATGAAATTAGTTCCGCTGTTTTGCAACTGGCGTGAACAACACAATTTGAAAAGTAGTGCTGATGAAAATGTGATGGTGGCTTACTTTCTGAATGTAGTATGAACAGTTTTTTTTTTAAGAATATTCTTTTTAACAGTTTAAATTTTCAGTCAAAAACATTCAACCCTTCTTCATTATGGTTCAAATACTCGATGGTAAAATCAATGATTATGGTTAATGAGAATGTCAACATATCAAGTTTCCCAAAATTGATAGCTTTTTTGAAAAAACAAAATGTAGACCATCAGCCAAACCAGTCGAAGGTGCTGACAAAGGAACAAATTGAAAGCTTCAGATGGAAGCTCTAGATAAAAAATATCTATTACTCAAAGTGATAGCATCACTTGGAGTTGCCGAGCATTACTTGATGGTTGCCGAAGGGAAGAGATCTATAATTTAGAAGTTAGTGATGTGGAGGATACGGGTACTCAGCTAGTAGTTAAGATTAACCAGACAAAAACGCATATTCGACGAGCTTTCACTGTGATTAACAGTGATGAGGTTCACTATTTGAATGTGTTTAGAAAATACATGAATTTACGTTATGGCGGGTTATAGACAAGAAAAATGTCTTTCTCAAAGAGCTAGTATACATACTGTTGGCGAAGCACCTAAGAAAATAGCTAAGTTCTTAAAACTAGATCAACCAGAATAGTATACAGGTCATTGCTTCAGAAGGACATCCTCAACGTTGTTGGCCAATGCTGGAGCTAACATTAAAGTTCTAAAACAGCACGGTGGATGAAAGAGTTGTTCAGTTGCAGAAAACTGTATAGAAGAATCGATTAAAGGCAAAAACAAGATTGCAAGAATGATCCAATGGGGCGAAACTTTTGCTGAAGTGCTACTTCACAGCCACACGTCTTCTGCGATTACAGAAAACACTGTAAATGCATCAAAAACTCCATTAATACATATTGCTGGCAACAGCAGTTGTACAATTAATGTCAATCTTAAAAAAGTAGAGTAAAATCCTAGTTTATGTTGATTCACTTATTATTTCAAACAACATTGGGAGAATTGAAGAGTACTGTAAAGTACAAGTGTACCGTAAAGGACCATTTTCCGGACTCAAACGAATTGCACTTTACCATACAATGTGAAAAAAAGTTACATTACGATACGCAAATGCATTTTATAATGAAGATTTTTATAAGTGCAATATATAAAAAAGTATATTACGTGCTACTATCCGGTAAGATTCTAATTTCCAGATTGAAGTGTTGAAGTTTTCTTTGATTTCGTTGCTTAACGTCCTTAGTAAAATGGACTTGTGTTTTATTTATATCTCGTATACGACAAAGCGTCTCAAAAATATGAAAGCCACTATTTTCTTCTTCATCTCAAGCTTCCAACTAACTTCGTACTCCTACATTTTCCCAATATTAGCAAAAACTACTTTTGTCCAATATCCAATATCCAGCATACTTTTACAAACATAGTTTTCTTGAAGTTATGTATATGCGTTTAAAATATACATAATTATCTAAATTATCCATTTTCCTTACAACAATCCCTTATTATAATTTATTGTTTATTTTAATTATTTAAATTAGTAGACAACGTGTTCAGTTAACAAACTCTAATTCACACACATACACATCCATAAGGCTAATTCAAAGTGACCTATTTAGCGAATTAAATATTTAAGGCAAAATCTTAGCCTCAAAAAACCAAACTAAAATACCGCGGCTTCCGGAATATTATACCAAATAATATTAAGGAATAGCTGTGTGTGTGAATTTCGTACAGTAAAGACGTATAAAAGAGTGCTCTTACAAATGTGTATATAACTATTGTTAAAGGTGGCTTAAACAGAATAAAAGTTGAACTGCACCAAAAGTAAGAAATCCCGGTGAGTTTGATGTAAAATAGATGCCTTAAAAAGTATAATTATATTAGTTATCTTGATATTTGCATACGATAAAATTGGAAATATTTAAATAAATATATGGTCATTATAATTATCAACAACTACAAAAACTAGTTATCGTTCGCCCATTAGTTCAGGAATAGAAGTTGAATGTATTTTACAATATATTAAATATGAACGACTTCGAAGATTTAAAAAATTTCATCAGACAAGAAGTTATTGGAGTAAAGACAGAAATTAGTGAATTAAAAACTCTTTTAAAGGATAACGGCAATAGACTGGAATCGCTGGAAAAAGAAAACACATGTCTAAGAAATAGTATTGAGCATCTGGAGAGGAAACTTAAGGAAAATTCAGTTTTAATATTTAACTCGGATTTTCAGGGAGGAGATATTTTATTCTTTACTTTGAACATCTTAAACACCAAACTTGAGTTAAATCTGAGCGACTGTGATATTAATAAAATTTACCCGATTGGCAATTCAGACAACCGAATAATAGTGGTAACTTTTGTGAGGTTAGTAACGAAACAAGTAATCCTTAGAAATTGTAAGAAGTTGAAGGGAAGTAAATTAATAATTTCCGAAGATTTAACTATCACACAACGAAGTGAAAAACAACTGCTTATCAAAAATTTAAAGTTAGCACGTGACAAAAAGCTAAAAGCCCATATTTTTAAAAATAAATTGTATGTGGAAGGTAAACCGTTTTCTTACGAGGATTTAATTAAAGAGACGCAATCTATTAGTTCCATCAATTCCGAATCAGATAACATTTTTGAAGATTATACACCTGGAAAAAGAACCTTAATTTCACCTGCTGATCCCAATAAAGAAGGAAATAGTAAAGTCACCAAATTGGACCCGAACTCCGCCTCTACATCAGGATATTCAAGACTCACAAGAAGCAATTCGGTTAAGCAAACCAAATAACACTTATTTGTTAATATTTTAATATAATTTTTGATGATTGGATACTACATGTTTATTGTAAAAGTTTTTTTTTATATATAATCCATTTTTTCTGTTATTAATTCAATGTCTTTAAAATTTTGTCATGTCAATGCTCGATCTTTGACTTCCGATTTTGGTTCTTTTAAAGATATATTTCACAACAATTTCGACATTATTACTGTCTCCGAGACATGGTTAAAACCAGCTATTCCTAATTCTGTTGTCGCTCTAGATAATTACAAACTTATTAGAAAAGATAGAATTTCCAGTAGAGGAGGGGGTGTCGCAATATATCTTAGGAACAATTATAAATCCAAGATTATAAATTTTTCCACTGGTAAAGAGCTGGAACAGCTGTGGGTAGGTATTAAACATGGGGATAAATCGATTGCTATTGGTTCGTTTTACCGTCCTCAAACTTGTCCCGAGACATTTTTCTTAGAATTGTTTGAAAGCACCTTGAGCGAAATTTCGCCTTCTTATGATTATATTTTGTGTGGTGGTGATATCAATATAGACTTTTTAAACTTCAATTTAACGTATGTCAACAAGTTTAATGAGATGCTTGACACATTCGCTCTTCAACAAATAATGACTGAACCTACCCGAAAAACTAGGCTTTTGGATATTATTATCACATCTCTTAATCTTAAAACAACCAATGTACTTGCAATGGATTGCTACATTTCTGATCATTCCTTTGCAAAATGCACAATAACCAAAATTAATAAAAACGTATCCCCAAAATTTGTTACTTTTCGTGACTTCAGTAAATTTAATTGCCATCTTTTCGAATGCGATTTAGTTAATTTAAACTATTCTAATATAATTCACACTAAAGATATTAATGCAAAGATAGCATTGCTTAATGATATGGTTTTATTTTTATTTAATATTCACGCACCTAACCAAACTATACGGGTTACACGAAAGAAAGCTCCTTGGCTTACTTATACAATTAAATTAATGATAAAACTAAGAGATAATGCTCATAATAAATTTAAGTCTACTAAGAGTAATAGAGATTGGAAATTTTATCAAGAACTAAGAAATGAAGTTAATCATGCCATCAAAAGAGAGAAAAAAGCGTATCTAGAATTTCAAATTAATAATAAAAAAAATATGTGGCGTGAGTTAAAGAACTTAAACATAACCACTTCTTCATCAAATCGCCTACCTCCCCACCTATTTTCATCTGAAAGTGTCAACGACTATTTCATCTCATCTTCATCTTCTGAAGCTTCTACAACCAATGCAGACTTAATAAGCAATTTTCTTAGGAATTCCTCATTGGACAATGCTTCTCCTAAGTTTAAATTTTCACAAACTTATGACAGCGAGGTGTATAAAATACTATTATCTATTAAATCGAACGCTACTGGTGTAGATAAAATTAACATTAAAATGTTACTGTATTGTTGTCCACATATCTTACCTATTATCACGCATATTTATAACTTCTGCTTTGAACATAACGTTTTTTCAGACTTATGGAAGGAAGCACTGGTGATTCCATTAGCTAAAAAAGATAACCCTGAACAATTATCTGATCTTCGTCCCATCAGTATCCTTTGCACTCTTTCTAAAGGTCTCGAAAGGGTTATGCACAATCAAATGAAGATATTTACTACCCTCAATAATATTATCCCTTCGAATCAATCAGGTTTCCGTTCTGGCTACAGCTGCTCTACTGCCCTTGCTAACATCACTGATGATATTTACAGAGCAGTCGATGATAAAAGAATGTGCATTCTTATTCTTATTGATTACAGTAAAGCTTTTGATAGAGTTCTTCACGATTTGCTCCTCGTATCATTATTACATTACATCGGCTTTGATCATTCGTCTTTGACACTTATTAAAAACTATCTATTCAACAGACTTCAAAGTGTTGTTATAGATAAAGTATTCTCTTCAAAGAAACGTTTAATTAACGGTGTGCCTCAAGGTTCTATTCTTGGCCCTCATCTATATACTTTATACACCTCTCAGATTTATCACTCATTAAAACACTTTACTTCACACTTTTATGCTGATGACACACAGCTTTTTATAAGTTTCACACCAGAAAGAATCCCAGAAGTCCTTGTTAGCATGAACGAAGACTTAGTCTCCTTGGTAAATATCTCCAATAAATACAACTTGGTAATTAATTCTACTAAATCAAAAGCTCTAATTTTTGGTAATAAATATGCACGCGAAAAATACACACCAGAAATACGCCTTTTTATCAATAACGATCCACTCAACTTTACTACATGTGAAAAAATTTGGGTTTGTGTATTGACACCAATCTCAGATACAAAAATCACGTAGCTAATTTAATAAAAAATCATTTTATTCTTTAAAACTGATATACTGCAATCGGAAAATACTCAACCGCAAATCTAAAATGATCCTTTGTGACTCCTTGGTACTATCACGTCTGAATTTTGCTGATATCGTATATGGTCCAGCTTTGTTACAAACGGAATGTAAACGTCTTCAGCTTATACAAAATTCGTGTGTTCGGTTGATTTGTGGTGTTCGTCGTCGCCAAAAAATATCCTCATGTTTTAGTGATATAGGATGGCTCACTCTAAAACAAAGACGTTTTCTCCACTGCTGCGTATTTTATCATAAAATTATTACATCTAAAACACCTTCATATCTTTACGACAAAATAGAATACAGACATCAAGCTCATTCATTAAACTTAAGATATTCAAATAAATTATCCATTCCCAAACATAAAACTGTTTTTTTTAAATCATCATTTTCCTACAACGTTGTTCATATTTACAATTCTTTACCTGATACAATTAAATCCCTATCTTTAATTAACTTTAAAAAAAGATTAAAAACACTGATTTTAGATAATAGTTTGGCTTCTCAATTGTGACATTTTGGCATGATTCTTCGGGTACTAAGATTAATTTGGTTTATAAATACATTGAATTTAATATTAGAGTTATAGTTATAGAGCATAGTTAGTAATATAGGAAATTTAATTTATGTATTTGTATAAATTATTTATGGTTAAGTGGAAGAACGCTACTCGTTCATTAAGATCTCTTGATGAAAGAGAGCGAACTTTGCCTTTTGCTCTGCAGTTAATGATATTATGTATTACAGCATACTGTTCTTTATTTGTATAATTTGTTTTAACTGTATCAATAAAAACGATATTATTATTATTATTATTATTATTAACTTACAATGAACAACAAGATCGTGCTCATTAAAAAAAATTTTTAACACAAAAATAGTTTTCTGCATCACTAAATAAAGCTTACCAAAGAGTATAGGTCTCCCAACGAAAGTTTGGGACAGCCACGTGTTAATCAGCGTAGGTAGGTTGAGTCTTTCTTCTATCAGTGGCGGACGGAAAAAGTATATTATACATCTTAAATTAATTTTTAATGTATGATGCTAAGATTATTACGAATAATTTATTTTATATAAATTTGATATCCTTTTTTATTTTAAATATCCTACTAATTTTAATTAACAATTTTAGTCTGATTCACCGGACTAATTTAAATTTAAATCTACTCTTATCCTTATATCATGGTCATTATCTTTACAACTTTCTTCAGATGAACCAGTGGTTCCCATGGATTTTAAATGGTCCGTCGTGGTGTCCAGCAAATGCTCTTTTTTGATTTGAGTATCTTCATATTTTATAACATGCTTACATACTAAGAATAATAAAAAACTTTTCGTTTCAACGTAACTTCCAAGTTTATTTGAAAAATTTTAAATCACAATGACGGCCGTTTCGCTAAGAAGCATCGTCAGATTGACAGTTAAGTTAAATTTTGTTTGTTTGTAGCTAGTTACCTGATGTTTAGGTAGTATTAAGGCTAAACCAAGTATGGAAGTAATAAGACATAACAATATTAAAGCCTAGATGTCAGTAGCCCTAAGGGATTATCCTGGATGTATTTCCCTCTAAGATCAGTATAACTGTGCAATGATATAGAAAAACCAGGAAAAAACTATATCATGCTGATCTTTACAATAACTTAATATATTTGTGTTTTACAATTATGTCTTATCTATGTATAAAATTTACATTTTACATTTTATACATAGATAAGACATAATTGTAAAACACAAATATATTAAGTTATTGTAAAGATCAGCATGATATAGTTTTTTCCTGGTTTTTCTATATCATTGCACAGTTATACTGATCTTAGAGGGAATTACATCCAGGATAATCCCTTAGGGCTATTGACATCTAGGCTTTAATATTGTTATGTCTTATTACTTCCATACTTGGTCTAGCCTTAATACTACCTAAACATCAGGTACCTAGCTACAAACAAACAAAATGTAACTTAAATGTCAATCTGACGATGCTTCTTAGCGAAACGGCCGTCATTGTGATTTAAAATTTTTCAAATAAACTTGGAAGTTACGTTGAAACGAAGAGTTTTTTATTATTCTTAATAAGATGGACTTCCAAAAAGTAAGAGTTGGTACAATAAATTTAATGCTTACATATATTAACTCACTCATCTGTTGACACCACTAAACTTCCTTCTTGTCCAATTTTCCATGTCATTCAACACAAAGGTACTATTCTGTCGCAACCAAATATAAATGCTCGGAGTAGCGTGTTTAAATGAAAAAAAAATATATCTTTTCAACAAAATTATACAATCAAATTAGAGATATCTTAGAGATATCTTTTATTTTAATTATAAATGTGACAACGCTGCGTCGTTGCTGTCAAATACATTGAGAAAAGTATAACAAAAAATACATATCGTAGAAAACACTTGTATATATTTTACTATACACTACAAATTCTATACACTAAATTACACGAAACAGAGAATAAATCTGGCTTCACTTCATCATAGTGAACACATCGCTCTGTTCGTTTGACTTTCTTCATTCGTTTGCTATTGTCAATCAGTATTCATTATTTACTGTAAACTTGGTAAATATTGAAATTCGTAGGCCGCAAGTTATTACATAAGATAAATAAATGCTTTAAGAAAAGTTTCGTAATTAGTTTTATATCAAATACAACTCTTGGGCTTATAAAACATAAACTTCAAACGAACATAACTTATGCTAAAATATTTTATATGTTGGCAAAATTGCGCTATGTTGCCGCGTTCAAAGATGGTGTAATAGTGTAGTCAAATAAAAAGAAGAATATTTGGGAAACTTCGTTTGATATTTACTAGATTCTAATACTATTTTAAATGCTTGGCAACATAGTCCCGTTCTGACAGCTGTGATGTGAACCTACTGGACAAGTTATATATTCACTCTACCCTACGAATACTAGAATAAACTACTAAACTACCCACTTAAAACTAAAAAATACACATTTAAAAAACAACTCAGAAACTCTCTCAGCATATTCGTAGCTAAATACACTTTACAAAACCATTCTAGCTACGACACTGACAAGCTTTCGGAATGGTCGTTGTTATGGTAACACTCGTTAACCAACCACTGCGCATTGAACGAGAGGCCACGTGGCTGTCCCAAACTTTCGTTGGGCGATCTCTCTAGGTTTGCATGACAAATGTCTTTACAATGGCAATAAGGAACGGATTGGTGAATACCTTAAAACCAGCGATGACACAATACAAATAACATGCCTGGAATAAAGTAAAATATTTAAAAATAGTCACTAGTCTTTATAACTATAAGTTAGCAAAACGAAACAAAATCTTCCAGAAAGACAACCCCATAATAAGCATGATCTTCTTCTCGGTGATCTATCAATAAGTCTCTGCCTATATTGTATAATATAAATTAATCTTGTTTTTAATAATAATAATATAAATATTAAATAAATAAAACTAATCACATAAATATTTTATTATATTTGCCTGAATATTAAATTTTGAATGTCAGCTCAAAATGTTGCAGAAAAAAGAAATCTTATCTCTAGGTAGAGTTTATACCTAAAACCTTAAATATAAAAAAATCATCTTTAAAAGAAAATAACCTTTAAGAGGGGCAAGCCTGAATTGTAACCAAAATTAGAATAATTTTGTAAACAACAAATCTAAAGAAAGCCAACAAATTACGTATTGAAATTTTAACAGAATATAGATTAGACCTTTCTCTTGGGGATAAGCTTTTGTGGTTGAGTTATACATTGTAATAAAAAACATACTTTCGTTTAAGTGATGGTATGTTTTTAACTAGTTTGACAATTTGTCACGAATTTTAACGCCAGAACCTTATCCCCGAAAGAAGGCATGGAGAATGCCATTAGCAAAACATGAAGTTATAAAAAGGTATATTTTTTGAAATTTGTTGCACGCAAAATTTGAACATTGCACGAACCTGTCAATGCTTCTGGCTTTTTCCTTAAAACCATAGACCTATCATTCTTTTGAGTTCAATTTCTAAAGTCATCGAGAGAGTTGTTCTCCATAGAATCATAGATGGGAATGACGAAAGACACATCATCCCGGACTACCAGTTTGGTTTTAGAGCTAAACTCTCCTGTAATCAGTAGGCTCTAAGATTGACTGAAAACATCTTTAATCACTGGACATCTAATTGAATATGTACCGCGCTTTTTCTAAATATAGAAAAAGCCTTTGACAAAGTTTGGCATGAACAGCTAATTTAAAAATTAAACTCAATAAATTTTTACTCAGGTTTGCTAAAACTAATCAAATCTTTTCTTAAATCACGAACCTTTCAAGTAAAAGGCAGATCGTCCATTTCACCGATAAGGAGAATCGAAGCTGAAGTTTCTCAAAGTTCGGTTCTCTCTCTGATTCTATACAATTTATACACGGCAGACCTCCCCGCGTGTATCGAACTTACCAAAGTCTTTACATTTGCGGATGATACCGCGATTTTATCAGGCTCTTGGAAACTCCTAAAGAGCGTAGAGTATCTTCAAAAAACGACCGATGCCTATATAGAATAGACGGAAAAATGGAAGATCAAAATTAATGGGGAAAGATCGCAATTAATCCATTTTAGTAAACAAAGCGATCGACCAAATGTCGACTTTATGTTGAACGATTTGATTTTACAATGGAAAAATGAAGTTAAATATTTGGATGTTATGTTTGACAGAAAGTTCACATGGCACTCACATATTGAACATATAGTAAGAAAAACGAACATTTTTAAGTGTACTCTTTGGCCCTTTATATCAAAAGACAGTAAACTAAATTTAAGACATAAACTGACTCCATACAAGACTTGTATACTTCCTCAAATGACTTACGCATCGATATAAAACAAGAGACTGTTCAGAATAAAGCTTTAATACTGATCATTTAAGCTCCTTGGTTTCTTCGTAATGCTAACATCATACGTGACTTTATGGTGGACTCAATCAGCCACCAAATCCGACTAAGAAACCAGGAGAAAATTAATGAAGAGGGCACTTAATTACGACTTGGACGAAAATCCGAAGGCTAAGAGGCCCAAATTGGTTCCTATGAACTCACTTGTAGTTAAGAATCATTCCAAATTTTTCTTTCATAATTTTTTAAATTCAAAGTAGCATTCAAGCAAAAAATTCAGAGAAAAGGTAAAAGTTTGCGGGAAAACTAGCCTAATAAAAAAATTTCAAAGATCCCAGAGAGATTAGACTGTTGTGTAACACTTCTTTCAGGCGATGGGTAATATAATTCTGAAAAGGATCCAAGAAAAAGTAAACCAATAGCCAAAAATGGTATAAAGAAGACATATTCCAGAACACTCATTTATAAATAAAATTTGTTTCTTTTCTCTATTATGTAATTTATGTAAAATATGTAGCAAGTTCATCACTAACACACAGTAAAAACCGGACTAATAAATCATATGAACACATTTATGACATGACGCTTTGGGAAGACTAATGAATATTTTTAGTTATTTTCGTGTTACACTTATTTGAACAAACTCATATTGCTTATCAGATATTAATTTATTATCCTTAATGTATAAAATTAGCTTTAATTTTATATATTTTTACATTAATTTAAAGTTCGATGAATCAAATTTTACTCTGACTACGCCATATGCGTGAAATACGCCACGAAGGCAGTATATCAAATACCCTGCTGTATAGGTTCGTTATTAGCAAAATTCTTGGTTTATACTTAAGTTGGTTAAAGTCTGAGTGGTTTAGCAAATACAGTAAAAAATAGTTTATTTAAAATCTGGCAGGTTTTGCAAAGACATTAATAAATACTAAAATGTTGGATCTGGAAACGTTGGCGAAACTAGTAACCTAACCTTCGGTCTCCGAAGAAGATAACTTGGTTATTGAAACGCGCGTCAGGCATAAAAAAGTGTGTGTTGGTGTAGTGGTAGTGTAAACGTTTTTCGGTACATTAACAAATAGTTTATTTAATTATTTATTAAAATAACCTGTATTGGTTATTTACTAGTTACAATCAAAATCTTTAGAGCAATGACCCGTTCTGAATTTAATTTTTTTTTCCAATTTTGACACATAAAGTGACACTTTTTAAAACTGATTGACATTATGAAACGTCTTACTTTTTATACAAATTAGGCAAATTAGTGACAAATAATTATTCTATTGCTCCTGCCATTCTAATTATCATTGCAGCTTTAGCCATTAAGTATTCTTTGTCATCAGCTTTTGGCAAAATCTTCTTTAATAACAACTTTTTTCTTTTTAGCCCTTTACCCGCCGCTTGCCTTTTAATATATGCTATCAAATTTGTATATTTTTTAATATAAATATTTCTTTTCAGATTTAGTTCAGACCTTAACATTGAGTAAAGTGTCCATAATGTGGAAACTTTTAGACCTTTCTTACCCTCAAAATATGTAAGTATAACTTTCTCATCAACATGTTTCATTTTCTTCTCATCACACCACGTAACAAATTTTTCGTATGCCAAATCATAAACTGCCTTTGAGTTTTTGGAAATTACTGTTAATAGAGCATTACCAGCTGCCTCTTCAATATCGCTTGATAGCTCTTTAGAACTTGAATCACTCATTTTTTTAAAATAAAACTAAAAATATATTAATCTCGCTAAAAACCTTCCGTCTAGACTTTTTTACAAAATGTCAAACTGACAACTAACGTCAAGTAACAGCAACAAACTAAGTTTGTTTCCAAATTTTTATTTATTATATTAAATTTTATTTTTTTATTACATTCTTCAAAATTAGAAGAATTTTGTATGCAATAGTTACGAAATGAAATTTTGAAAATTAGACATTTCTTAACTAATGGCATAAATAGCTATTATGTAATTCAATAATTTTAAAACAAATACTTTAAGCATCTGTAGGTACACAATTTTCTATAGTTAGTTTCTTATATATTAAAGTTTTACCTTTGGTTTGTAAGAAAGAGCAGCAATTGTTTTTACATGATTAAAACAGAGTTTATTAATATCTTCCTAGAAATTAATGGTTACATATAAATGTAGTAGACATTTTTGGATCAATTTTTAAGTCCAAAATAATTTCACAAAATGAATTTTATTTTTTTGATAGGTAAGTTATTTCGAAGAATCATTTAACGTTTCCTCATAAAAGCAACTCGAATAAGTTTTTCAGTTAAATTACATATTCCACTGCCAGCACCACTCTGGCGATTAAGTTATACATAACATAAAGGGCTCTACTAATAATTTTTTTTTTGTAATACAGTTAAGCAATTTATCTATTATTCACTATGGTTTACAATGCAAAAAGATATATTTTAAATATTTAATGGAGTTCATTGGTATTATCAAAGAAAAAACATGTAACTTCTTTTTAAAACGAATTGCGATGGTTTAATTCCCTAGTGTTTCCCCTATGGTATGTGTGTGAGTTTCAAGAAGGATTCTTTAAGTATTATACCCCAAGGGGTCTTGATAACAAGAAAGAAAAAAGCGAGTGGGATAATTACACATACTGCTTGTTCTGGGGAAACTAGATTTCAGTAAGAACGAAGAAATAATAAAATATAAATAAAACTGTATCATATACTTAGTTAACTAGTTTTGCTATAATAATTAACCAAATCTGAATGATTTGCAATAATATAGGAAAATAAAACACAAAATATTAACTAGAAATCTAGGTATACTTGGTTACTTGTTTCCCACTAATAACCAAGAAATCTTATTAATAAATAAAAACCTAAAGTCTGGTAAGGCTCCAGGAAAAGACGCAATAAGGCTAATAAATTGTCCCCGTTAGTTTCACATTTAATAAATACTGTTTTTAAAACATCTATCTGCTCTTTCAAAAAGGCAATAGTTGTAGCAATATTAAAAAAAGGGAACAAAAAGGATGTTATTAACTGCAGGCCAATCTCTCTCATTGGTAGTATTACCAAAATATTCGAAAAGGTATTGGAAAAGAGGCTAAATAATTACTGTGAAAAAAATGTTTTAAATTCCGAGCAAAAATCTGGTTTTAGATCAGGATTATCAACGAACTATACAGTAACTAAATTAAAGGGGGCATTATACAATCAAATTTATTGGAGGAAACCGTCAATATGTGTCATTTTGGACTTTGCTAAGGCTTTCGACACCTTGGACCATGCACAGCACTTTGAGACCTTAGAAGAAGTAGGAAAGTCAACTTGATCTCTTTAAAAGTCTGGAAAAATTGAGGAATCTATAGTTTCGCTGATAACACTGCTTTCCTCTACTGTGCTGATTAATGGCTAATCCTTAAAAATATAATTGAGGAAGATCTGATAAATGTATTCAGTTGGTCTAGTCACAACCTGTTATCAATATATTTTGAAAAAACATTTTTTGTTCCCTTTGCGAGCTATGGTAATCATTTGCCTCACTACAATACCATCAAAATTTATAATAATGGAAACAATATTAAAATTCATATTAGTCACATCAAATACCTGGGTGTTACCATTAACTCTCATTTGAAATGAGATAATCATATTGAACAGATTACCAAAACACTTAGGATGCTTTTATATAAATTCAAATTTTTGTCCAAAGTACTTACCACATAGCAGTTGAAAATTTTGTATCATGCTCATTTAACCATCTTTGAAAACTTAATATTTTTCAAAAGAGAATCTTGAAAATTATTTACAGAAAGCCAATATTATACTCATCAGATTAGATTATTTTATTTTATCTCTTATTGTATGTATTGTTTTATAATTACTATTTGCTATTACTTACTCTTTTATTATAAAGTTAAAACATAATGTTTTTAAATAGAAAAAAACACCCCTACACAACCAAAGGGTTTTTTTGGGGTTTCTGTTTTATTTCTTTCTTAAATACTTTGTACATGCACAAAAGTGAATGTCGTTATATTTTATAACAAACAGTTTTTGCTTATATCTAAAATGTAAGACATAAGTCAAGAATTCTTAAAAAACATAAAGTGCATCCCTATCATATTCAACTTCATTTGACTTTAGACTGCAGCATTTTACTTTATACTTTTGGTAACTTGTTTTATTTAGAATAAACTAATTAATGAAATTTATTTTTATTTGAAATTTTTAGGATTTTGAGGATTTTTTGTTACATTACGTATTTATTGCTTTTAGATAATAGGTTAACAATCATAGTTTACAATAAATATAACAAAAAAACTCTGTTTCCATAAATTTTAGGTATAGGAAAAGCTTAACAAAAATGACAACCAAATATTCGAGTTATCGTCCACCCTGTATACAAAAGGGAAAATAATTAATATTTAATAGAATATGGTGATATTGTATTATATTACGAAACTCTATTGGGCAAACTACATTTTTTTTCTTTAACGTACATTAAGATACAGAGAGTCGATTTACCTACGATTTTCACATAAACGTGTCCATAACTTCTGAAGGACTCTGTATAACGTATCAAAACCTAATATCAAAACCTTCAAAAAAATGCGAGCAGTCTGAAGTTGGTATAATATACAGGTGTTCCTATTTAAAAAATTACATGTTTGGTTTGTAACGGAGTTATACAACACAACATAGTTTAAGGTAGTTTCAAAATATGGTCTCTGAAGACTCTGAATATTTTATGATATCTCCTAAAACCCATATACCGAAATTTGTACACCCTGTATAAGAAAAGTAAAAATAACAATATCTAAAATTAATAGTTTTTAAATGGCAATTATTATTTGTACTTCCTAAATTCAATTTCCAAATTCAGTAATCAAAACTTAATGGTTAATTACAAATTTTTAATAAAAAAATTAATCCTTGCATAAAAATAACCTTTTTTATCTGAATTACTTTTCTAGATAACAGCATTATAAATAGTAGCTCTATTTTGCTTCCAGTCCCATATTATTACTTATCTCGTCCATATCAAATATCTCCCTGTCTATTTAAACTTAATTTAGAGCTCGATATAGTTAAATGCTTGACGGTACATTGACTAAATCACATTTTATGATCTAATTATTTCGCTCGTTTTGTTTCCGATGCTCTCTATTGTTATGTTAAGTTAAGCAATTTTATAAAACTCCCAGCTCGTAAGTACGTGATGAGCCGTCATAAAAATATCCGCCCAAGGGACTTTGACGTTTCGTTACAAAAGCGAAGGACTTATACACTGCTTTCGCATGCATACGGAATTATGCATATTAAATTTATACGTTTTTGAAGTATTTCGAATTTAAAAGTTTTCTATCGCAAATAAAATGATGTCTTGACTATTTTTATTTCAAATGCACTCGAACGGAGGTGGATGTTGGCGGAGGTGCAGTTTCCTAAGGCGAAAAATTAGATTTATATAAAATCTTTTGATAAAATAAATCACAAATAGTATATAGTCCGGAATCGTAAGAGTGCAAGAAATACACTTTTCATATCATACGTGTTGTACCCGATTTTTCCTACTACCACAATATTTTTTATAATCATGAATTTTTTACCTCTATTTATTGATTGTAAGTGACGTTAAAAATTAGAATGTAAACGAATTTAAACTTAATTTAATTCGAACACTCACCTTTCTCAGGAATTAACATCAAAATTCTTTATTAGCCATGACGTTTTAATTTTTTTCGTGGGCTCCATAAAAATTAAAAGTAAAATGGAATTGGAAAAGCTGGTGTTAATAATGTGTTTTGAACATTTTTTAACTTCTCTAATTCTCCATTTCTTATTGTTTCTGTTATACCCACTGTTTACCAAAATTCCACTTATTGAAATTTCATAGCAATTTTTATCAAAATAATAATAATAATAATAATAACACACCTGAAAACACACTTCTATAAGTGATTAAATATATGGTGGGTACTAGTTATCTTGGAACTGATAAATGCATATCTATTTGTATATTTGATTGCAGAGATAATGCAACTTATGCAGTATACAGTAATAGAAAAGTATTAATTTGACATTTATGTTACCAAAAGATAATAATTCCTCGATCAAATTGAACAAACCAAGGTAATTTATTTAAAAAATAATTTGTTTCTTATTTATTAATCTAGCTTAAAATATTACGTTCTGTGCTCTGTGGTTGTCTGCGAGCAGACAACCACCCTTTTACAGCCTTAAATAAGCACTGTCTTTGATTTTAGTAGCAGTCTTGCATTTTTCTTTAATACGCGTACAAGTACAGACATGTAAAAATGAGAGATTTGAAAATCAACCTATTAAACTTACTACTTAAAACGTAAGGGCGCAACTCGAGAATCGCTTTCAATAGTCATTTAAATATTTGAAAAAGGCCTAGAGGTTATTTTTCTCCAACTGCAGAGTTAAATTGAGATACGTCTCTTTGTCACTACAAAAAGGCCATAGGCATAACTTGAATGGCGTATCTAACTTATTTTACTCTAATTTCTAGATAAGTCGTTCAACGTCCCCTCCACTGCGACCTGAAAAATAATTTGTAGCTCACCCCTAGGTTATAGTCGTTGTATCAGCCCTATGCATCTGATGAAGCTCATCAGGGTCGTTGGCGCCACAGCCAGTCCCTGGGCTCGAGTTATTGAAGACCAAATTTATTGATCCTTAGTCCCTCGAGCTCTCGACATTTACACAAGATATGATTCGCCGTTTTAGAATCTTCAGTCTGCAGTCCAATTGTTTTCATATGCCCATTAAGGTGAATGTGTCCAGTTAGTAGTCCTATCATAATTCATGTCTTGTCTGCTTATATTCAGCAGTTCTTAAGACCTCTTTTTAGAGAGATCTTCTACAAATGCCTTTGAGTGTCAAACACTCTAGCTCGAACCAGCTTCAGACCTATAAATATTCCTCCAGCACTTTTTCTAGCTAGAAGGACCGCTTTATCGTTCCCTTCAAAACCGTTGTGCCCAGGTATCCAAAGCAAGGTTACTTTGTTATTTTTCCTTAGGCATTCTTAAGACATTCTTAAAATAACTTGGAGTAAATCCGATTTAATTCCAGTGATTTTAGCTCTGCCTAGTCATCGGAAATTATTTTTATAGTTTTGTTCCTGTAGTCACGCTTAAGCATCTCCAGCAGACATATCTCCATTGCAAAATCCTCTGCTTGAAAAATAGTGGATAGGTTACCGAAGTTCTGGTTTAGATCCACACTTGGCTTTCCCCCATGTACCCCAGCTTTTAACACCTCTTTCTCTTAGAGCCGTCCGTATACCAACACTGGTCAGCCATTATAAGATTTCAAATTGTAGAGGTTATCCATAACTCAAATGTGTAGAGTATATAAATAATTCAATATTATAAGATTTGATCTATTCGTCCTTCATTCGTCCCTATTTGGCAAAAGAACGCTAAATGGGTTTTGATTAATAATTTTGGGTTGCATTGCATCTGATGCCATTTCCATTATCGGATGACTTTTTATTATCTCTCAGGCCCTGGCTACGATACTGCTCTGTCGTGTGTCCTGGCATTTCACTCAACTTCCGTATTCCTCCCTTTCCCACAAGATGTGAAGTGGATATGATCATGCAGTGGCATCTTCGTAAAAGTTATAACGTTCTTTCATCTTATTAGCAGGTTATTTAAAAAAAATTTATCATGGAAACCATTTAGAGTTTCTCTCCAGTTAAAAGTGCAATTAAATCATCTTTATCCATAAACTAGGAAATAAACTCAACGTATAAACAATTTTTAAATTGTTATAACTTTTAAGTTTATAACTTTAAACCAGATTGGATAGATACTACATATTGTTATGTGCTTTTTTCTAGTAAAATGATAAAACAGTTTTTTTTTATTTATTTAGTATTTTAAGAAGTCCCTTTCATTGCAATTGAGTCAAATAAGGTGTATTAGCTAATTTTTTTATAGTTAAAATAAGAAACCCAATAAAATTCCTGGAATTCAAAAACAACTAGAATTTGGGGCATTGATAATCAAATTTTGAAGAAATATAAAAAAAATTTAAATGCGAAAGTAATTTTTACTTGATGACCGTAAAATTATCGTAAACTGTCCGTGATTTGGCAACGCTGTAATACTACTGTCACACAACATAACCACGCCCAACCTTCGTTTTGTCGAGTGTCGTAATAATAAACAAACGAATAGAATATAAAATATATTATCTCATAATATTCGAATGTCTCATAAAAAAAATGCTGCTCAATTTGTAATTTTAAAAGCAAAAAATAATAAAATAGAGCAAAATAATTGTACTGCACAAGTTGTATATATTCACGTCAGAGACACAGTGTTAGATATTGAATCTATTGCAAATGGTGTAATAAGTGTAAGATAATAGGAAGTTAATATTCTTATTATTTATTTATATTTATTTTTTATACTTATTTATTTATAATTTAAATAAAATAAAAATAAAGAGCTAAACGAATTGTTAAAAAATTTACATAATTTTTAACAAAAATCGAATAGGTATATGAAAATGTAATAAAAGTATTTAAAAATAAAAAAAAAGGAAAAAAGTAGGAAAAATATATTATTCAAACAAACATTATAAATATATATAAAATAAGTGAGTGTCAATATTATACAAAATATTAAAAGTTTTTTTTTAATTTGTAAGGTAAAGTAATATTTAAACTCTACTATTTGATAGATAAGTACTTGAGCTTTTAGAAAAAAATTTTTTAGACATAATCTAATATTTACTATTTAACATTGGTGGAAAGGACGTTCTTAAACAAATATCCAGATGAAACCTGGTAAAATGAAGGATACGTACTTGATTTAATGAAAATGTTTAAAAATATAACTCAAGCCAACACCTTTGGGAAAAATAAGAAAAATACCCTATAAATTCAATTAGTGTACTCTATGTAAAACGAATTGCTTTCTGTTTTTATTTAATAAATTTCCTAAAATAAGGTTATAGTGTATAATGCTACAAGTGGGACAAGTTGTCGATTGCTCATTGGCTTGAGGCGGTAGGTAATTGATAACACACATACCATTTTGTATAAAAAAGCAGCGATTGACGTATGTACAGACAAATAAAACGTTTAAAAACATGGAAGAATGATTTAAACTTATTTGAGTGCGCAAACGTTTCCTAGTCAACCACCACAGCGACATAATACTACTTTTCCACTATGAGTGATACAAAATTAAAAATAGAATTGACTCATCCATTTCTTTCGAAAGTCAAAAGTAAAGCAGATGGAATATTCATAATAATTACAAACACTCTAATTTGCACCATGCAAATAAATTCCGAAATAGCAAAATTATTTCCACGTAGGTGCCAAGTTGTTGCAAAATAACAGGAAAAAAGTCGGATTTTTTTAAACACTACATTACATTTAAAAAAATAACCTATAAAATGTATTTTAAAAAATAAATTATATAGAACTATTTATTACTATCAAACACTATAATTAGCTTTAATTAAGCAGCTTTCACAAAGATATTAATTCCGATATAGAAACTAGATTCTTTATTCAAAAATGCAAGATACCGAGAATATAATTTAGCCTAATTTACCTACTACAACAATATTAGTAAACGAGTCAGAAAACAAAAACAGTAACAGTTTGCAAATTATAATTCTTGTACCTCTATAAATACCCCTGGGACACGCCTTGGTGTGCGTGAACGAATATTAAACGCTGGCCCTAGTAATATCGAACATTAATACCCTTTTGAGACACTTCAGCTACCATAAAATCTGCATTATTTTGCATTTTTAATTTAATTCGGCAGTATTATAGTCGAAATAAACAAGATTGTTTGGTTCATTTTTTATTCAGCGATACGTCATTTACAGAAAAAAACATAAAACACGTAAATATGCAAATTTACGTCAAAATATGTCCATGAAAATTTCGATTTATCGTTAAAACTACCCGTTTTTATATAATCACAAAAACACTTTATAAAATAATTTACCAATAAATAATTCTGTAGAATTACCGTAAAAGAATGTTCCATTGCAGCAGTATGTTTTTCATATTTTTTATTATTTATCTGCAAACCATTAAAGTTTACAAAGGAACTGCTGAAAGATAGTCACGTTAAATAAGTTAATAAATTTAAAATATAAACAAGATTTATAATTTTAATAAGTTTTATAACTAATTAACTCTATATTACAAAATAATATGAAATTAATAGCAAACCATTTTTAAAAAATTAATTCTAATAAAATATGGATTGCATGCAATGGATATTTGTCGTGTTTTAAAAGTAAACATAAAAATTTTATTTCTGTTTTACATACAGACAATATGCTGATAGTACCACGAGGTAATTTCAGAAGATATCTTTTCTCCAGACTGCAGTTGGAAATTGTATATAAAAAAATTTTACATTAAATATTTAGTATAAAATATAACTAACCTACAATCGATTTATATTGATATAAGAATAACTACCCAGATAATAACACTGATTAAAGCAAACTTGACCCCAAAGTGCTGTCTGGAGAAACATAATATGATTGCATGACAAAACTAATTATCTCTTTATTAAAGATATTAAACCACTTCGAAATAAGTTTCATGGTGATAAATTAATACATTAACAGAAATAGTATTGTAATATAGTTTTCCTACGACCCCCCATGAAAACGACACCTAACACACAGTTTTGACACTTCGAAAATTAGTAATATCATATGCATTCGAAAAAATAAGAAAAGAAAAAGCAATATCCCACATATTTTTCAAAAACGCATAGAGCGTATTTATTTAAGCAAGTTTAATGAATAAAAAACTATTAATTTTTGTAAATAAATCATTTTTGTTTGTTCAATTTAAACAAGAAATTTTATCTTTTGGTACAATAAATTTCAAATTAATTGTTATAAATACAATTGTTACATTATCTATACAACCAAATATGCACTTAACTAGGTACCTATAAGTGCAATTTGTTTGTAGTATGGGTAACCAGAAACAACAAAAAATGGAGAATTACTGGTGAAGAATTGGATAATAGAACCCCGTGTACGTGTGCTGAATTTATTCTGAATTTTTGTATAATATTAGGTACATATTAATAATACTACGAGAGTCTGTTGCAAAGTGAATTGAATTGTTTGCACTAGGAGTTGTACATAGGGGTGATTGGCGCATACAACAGGAGTTAAAAGTAAATTAAAATGCGTACTTTACTAACACATAATTTTTCTCAAGTTCCAATTAATCTCACCAGCAGCCCATTTTATTCTTAATTTTTACTGAGCCTAAAAAAAATAAAAATGTCATTTAGCTAATAAATAATTTTGATGTGAATTCCTGAAAAAGGTGGTTATTTGATGTTAATTAATTATTTTTCCATGCAATATTTAAACTCGTTTAAATCCTAATTTTTAACATGACTAACAATTAAAATAAACTTAGTAGTGGAATAGTGGAAAACAGCTGTGAGAGGAAAAACCAGCGGTGCGGATGGAAATTTGGTTTCCAATAAAAATTTTTAAGTAAGAAAATGACTATAATCCCTTACTTTTAAATAAGGTTGAGAAAAACAATTCACTTACTGTATCACTTTTCTTTATAGAATCTCTCAAATTCACAGTTTTAATTTTAAAAGAGAATGCGGGGGAAAATGCCCCAATCATATATAGACCAATAAGCCTAACGTCCTTTCTGCTCAAGACATTGGAAGAGCTAGTGGATATGTACATTAAGGACAAAGCAAAGGGCGCTTAATATAGTAAGTGGTTGGTGTAGTGAGGAAGAACTGGTGATAAACCCCCACAAAACCACACTGGTATCATTTAGAAATTAGAGAAATTTGCAAGATCTACAAAAGCCGCAAATTAACTGAGAGGAAATTCCATTTGTGAAAGAATTTAAATAACTATGGGTAATCTTTGACCAGAAGTTTACATGGAATTCTCACATCGATAATTCTAAACACAAAGCCAGAATCGCCCTTGGAAGGTGCAGGCAAATGTGCGACAAGAATTGGGGATTAAATCCAAACATGACCAAATGGTTATATACACAGATCATTAGGCCTATGGATCAGTAGTCTGGTGGCCCTGGACATTACAGGTTGGAGCGCAGAGGCAGCTAAGTGGTATCCAAAGGCAAGCGTGTCTAAGTATTATTGGGGTCATAAAAACGACGTCGACTGCAGCCCTGGGGGTACTACTAAACCTACCACCACTGCATATATGTGTACAGGGTAATGCAAGATCTGTTAGCCACAGATTACTCTTCCGATTAGTCAAGGACATGGTAAGGCCTGCCTACAAAAACTTATATGAAGAAATAAAGGCAGATCCAATACTGGTAATACCAATGGATCAGATTGCCCACAATATAGTTCTAAATACTAATACGAAGTAGTCATTCTAGAGAGAAAGGGCAGGGAAGAATAGCCTCCTATAACAGAGAATCTCAACTGTTAAACTGATGGATCTATAACAGACTGTGGAGTAGGATCCGGAATATATGGGGTACAAGAGAGGATCACGATATCTCTGTGCCTTGGAAGACATGCCACTGTCTTCGGAGGTAATGGTGGTGAAATGTTATTCAGAAGCTCGTCTTTTGGTCTCAATTGTTTATTTAAACATACAACTGTACCATCTCTATTAGCTTAATTAATCTCAAACATATCAAGTAAGCTTTAAAACATTTATGTATAGTTTATTCAACGATCCTTTGCCGTTACGTCATACGTTGTCCAACTTCATCTTTCATTCACGAAATGGATTAGACGGAATTATGACGTCATTAATGTATTTTTTATTTAATGTCAATGTGAATTTTATTTGGTACTTGTGACAGTTCAGTTCTCATATTTTGCATTATTATAATGTCATTAATTATAATTTTGAGGTTGACTATAAAATAACATTCAACTAATATAAGACAAAATAAGACAGAACAAAAAGAAACAGGAAGGAGTTTGTCATATATTAACTTTGAGGAAAATTTGCGACGGAAGTCGGCCATCTTGAAGCAATATTTGCATATAAATGTCAAAAATGAGGGCAAAGGCTTATCATTCGATTCTTATAAATACTAAATTATTTAGAACACTAATTGTACTCACATACTTGATTGGTTAAAATTTATTAAAAATAAAACCCTTGATATTTTTTTTTTATTTTGACAATTGGCCGCCATATGCAAGCTCCTTTCTGGACTCAAGGTCATTTTGCATATACTCCTTCCTGTATCTTTTTGTTGTAAGAATAAGACAAAACATACATTACTATATCCCAGAAACGTTGGATTTAGAAAAGGTGTGATTTTCAGCTATGATGTTGTTAGCAAAGGCATTCAAAGTTTTTGTATTTTAATGTCCATCATAATTTAATAAAGTTCTGTGACGTTGACTTTGGGTTTTTTTATTGATAAATTTATTATTATTTCTAAGCAATCTGGCAGATATTCACATACTTAATTGAACTAATTTATGTCTTATACACTTGACTTCTAGACTTTTTAAATATAAGGTATTGAACGTAGTCACTGTATAATATTATTCAGAGCCGCAAGGCCATTAAAGAATAAGGCAGGGAAACAGAACATAATGAAAAGGAAATAAATTAAAACGGAAACCTTATATTCGACGTTCGACGTTGGTTATTTGAAATAAGTTTGAAAAATAAATTTTACCTGTGTTTTTGATAAAATAGATCTTTCACATGTATATTGTTTATCAAAGCCCTCATACTAAAGTTTTTAGTATTATTAAGATGCATAATAGTTAACAAACAATCATAGAAAGCAAATAATCAAACACCGACGCCACGACCGACAATAGAAATTCACCGTAAATTTACAAGATAGCAGAGTTCGCAACTTTGACCATTTGATAAACAATGATGGTATTAAAAGCTTCAACTTATAAACGGGAGAAATATTTTCTGGATATATCTCTTATCTATGATACCGACATACTTGGTTTCATAACCTAAAAAAAGAATCTATTTAATTTATTTTGTAATACATAAAAATCTGTTGTAACGTTTACTTTATGAAAATCCATATTATTAAAAACACTAAAAAATAAGTGTTAAACAAAACTTTATTTCAATGAAAGCTGTCATTTAAATAAATTTTTTTTTTAAATTAATTGAAGTATTTTTAACAGTTATTTGTTACTATTTGTTTATTGTTCCTATTTAGTATAAAGGTTGCAAAGTGAATTGAATTGTTTGCACTAGGAGTTGTACATAGGGGTGATTGGCGCATACAACAGGAGTTAAAAGTAAATTAAAATGCGTACTTTACTAACAAATAATTTTTCTCAAGTTCCAATTAATCTCACCAGCATCCCATTTTATTCTTAATTTTTATAGAGCCAAAAAAAATAAAAATGTCAATTTTTTTTTTAAATAAATTGAAGTATTTTTAACAGTTATTTGTTACTATTTGTTTATTGTTCCTATTTAGTATAAAGGTAATATGTTGATTCTTTAAGATTTTGTTTCTGTAAAAAGTATTTATATCCACTCTACCCTGATCCTGAAGATTATAGGTTTACCTAATAAATCTTCTCCTGAGATTGATTGAAAACTACCAGAATATTGCAACTGCCTATATCGCTAGAGAACAATACGTACAGAATTTGGATATCTACACTACCTTGTCTTGGAATACGGCAATCTTTAGATCTGTTGATAATTGTTGTCGCCAGAGGTCCAGCCCCATAGATAAACCAGAATATTTCTCTTATATAGGGGAGCTTTTGAGATTATCCATTTCTAGGAACAATTGGCAGCTACGATCACGCCGATTACCTCAGTTCATCACTATTAGACGTTAGAGTATCCATCTTACCTGTAAATTAGACACGTATATGAATAATTTAGTAAATAACAAATGGTTTAGTTAAATCAATATAATTTCTGGTTTTTCCTGTTTTATCTATGATTTATAGTAGCATGTTGCCAGTAATCTTGAAGTAGTATTTCACTATAACCTTGTATTATTTTATAGGTAATAAGTAATAATAATTATTTTTTGACATAACTTTTTAAATAACAATAGCCTATTCAATATTTTTTTTTGATTTGATAATAAGTATTGAGTTGTAAAAATGGCTTTGTAGATGCATAGATAAGGCAATTGATTTTTGACTAGGTAGGTGGATATGACTATTAAATAAGAAAAATATTTTTTATTTTGTCTTTGCATCAATCAACCTCATATTCTGTCAAATGAATTGAGTTTTACGTCTAATCAAGTAGTCTTTGTAATTTTTCTACCTAGGTTAAAAATAAGCAGCTTTACTACCTGAACAAAAGTCAATAAGACAAGCCAACTTATTAGTGGGATAAGGTTGACAGTATAGTTAGTGGAAGAAGTAAGAATCAAGGAAGTTGTGATTTGTGACAGTATACATTAAAAATTACCCCAAGAGTATCACATGATTACTTTCGAGAATATTATCGATCCAGATTACCCTTCAATCTTATCTTATAATGGTTAATTTATTTTCTGGTAGTGCAAGACTTATTTTTTTATTTTAAAATCATAGACCTGACAACACTGGACGAGGCGTAGAAAAAGTGGTAATGTTGTCCATGACTGAGTAAGGGCAACTGTCAATTGTGTTATTCTGACAGTGTGGTTTACCTTTTTTTCAGGGTAGGAGTATACATGAATCAGTGTCAGTTTTAAATATGTATCTAGGCTCAGTGTTAATGTGCCTTTGGTGATTTCTGGCTTGTGATTATGATCAATTTAAATTTTAAACTTGTTTTATTTTAAAATATTTATTTTGTTAATAGAAAAACTCAATGGTTTTATTTATAGTTTCTAATGAAACCGGTCCTGTTCTTAAAGTTTTACAAGGATTTAAATTATTCCCGCCCAATTTTTGCCCTTACTCTAGGAACGCTGAATACCGTTAACATTAGTTGCAATGAAGCATCCAGTCGTAATAGGTCTAAGATAAAAAGGCAATTCAATTTTCCCTGATTTCTTAATTTCCATCCCAAATACAACACTTAGTGACAAACTTGACTTGCTCCACGAGAAACCTATGGTTACATTAAGTGCTTCAGTGTGTGGTACTAAAAATTCAGTAAGGAACGGCATATGCAAATTGTGGTAAGTATAATGGTTGAAGAGGCAGTAATGGTGGGGAACAGCAGACGGTGTCTCGGAACTACAACAATAATGAAATGTTTAACCTGGCAATTTGGTAGTAATAAAATAAAGATCCTGTAAAGTTTGAATGAATCATTGGATACTTTGTCGGTCAGATTTGACTTGAACTAGTTATAAGCCTCTCCCAACCCGCACTACATGTAAATTATATAAAATGGCTAATAAAAATAACAAGAATAAACTCATAACTATTTTTCAACCGTAAATACACCTAATAGACAATAGATCTCATTCATTCAATCATTCATTCATTGCTGCAACCCGTTACCGGAAATAAATTTACAAAAAGACAAAAGGACAGAAAAAAAGAAAAAGAAAAACAAATTCTTAAGGCTAATTGCGACTGTGTGCCCTGATGTGACTGTAGAGATTCAGTCGTGACCTACAGATCTGGCCGCCGCTGTGTCTTCTCGAGTCTCCACTATAACTGTGTACCAAGAGTCTCCACTATAACTGTGTACCAAGAGTCTCCACTATAACTGTGTACCAAGAGTCTCCACTATAACTGTGTACCAAAAATCTCCACTGTGACCTGTCTAACGCTAGTTGTTCCCAGTTGTGATTGGCATTTACGGATTTTAAGGATTGATGTAGAATAGCATTAAACTGCTTATACTGCCCGCCTGGTTTCCAGGCTCTCTCTGTGAATTCGCCATACAAAGCTATTTTAGGGAGTCTTATGTCTTGCATCCTCAGAATGTGGCCGCTCCATCTGAATCGGGCCCTCGTTACTTGAGTCTCAATTGTTGTACAACTCGCGCGCTGCAAGACTTCTGCATTCGAAATTTTGTGGAACCATCTGCTGTGCATTATTTGTCTTAGATGACGTTGTTGCGTTTGTTCGAGCTATTTAATATGTACCCTGTGGGGTGTCCAGCACTCGCTTCCGTGAGGAAGCGTTGGGAGGACCACTGCTCTGTAAACAGCTCTCTTCGTCTTCAGATTAATTGACACGGTTGTGTATTTTCGTGTCCAGGTTAGCCCTAGTATTTATGAAGCTTCTCAAATATTTGAACTGCTCGACCTGTTCTAGAGTTTCATTCTCCATCTGTTTGAATGCTTGGTTTTATCGATATTGAGCCTAAGGCCTAAAGCTTCGAATATATGTTTATAGGTGTCCAACATTGTCTGTAGATCCTCTGAACTTCTAGCGATAAGTGCGCAGTCGTCTGCATATTGAAGTTCCGTGATAAACTTTGTACGAGTTTTTGCTCTGAGGCGCTTCAGGGTAAATAGGCTTCCATCAAATCTGAATCTTATTCCAGCTCCCCTTACAGGCATACTCATGTCAGTAATTATCGAGACAGCTATGGCGAAAATATTGAAAAGTAAAGGCACTAACACACAGCCTTGTTTTATTCCAGAGTTGGTTAAGAAATGGTCGGTTATGATGCTGTATTCTAGCGGTGTTTTGGTATGGAGGCTCTTGCACACTGCAAGGAGTTTTTCGGGTACTCCAAGGAGTCCCATTATTTTCCATAGCGCTCTCCGATTCACCGAGTCGAAGGCCTTACTTAAATCGATGTAGGCTTGATTGTTGTTCATGGGCCTTCTCTTGCAGCTGTCGAAGTGTAAAAATTAGGTCCACCGTACCTCGATTTGGTCAAAATCCGCTTTTCTAAAAGTGGAATCAGACGATTAGCCATAATCTTCGAGAGATTATTACCGGGAACACTGAGCAACGATATGCCCCTTATATTGTTGCAATTTGACGTATCGCCTTGGTTATTATGGAGAATGATAACTAAAGCGTCTCTGAAGTCTTGTGGGACATCTCCTTGTTCTCAGATCTTGCGGAATAGTGTCAGGAAATTATTGACATTGTCTTCATCCAGGTGACTGACAAATAGACATCTTTTAGACTTAAGACTTTAAGACATCAATTAAGGTAAAGAAGACTCTATCTATCTAACTACATTATTAACTTTTATTCCACTTCACTCTTCTAAATTCACTATCTGCGGCACCTCAAGACTATGTGCCTTCCTGCAATATTTACACAACCTAAACTAGTAGAAAAAAGCATTAGTTAGCGTAATTATAAAAAAGGAGTGAAAAACATCCTTCATGTGTTTTTAAACAAATTATATTTGAATAAACTTTTCTATTACTTTTTGTCGTCTGGTTTTAATCAAAATAAAGAAAACATTTCAAATTATCTAAAGATAATTAGTAATTATTTTTTTCACTGATGCACTTTGTAGTGGCATTTCCAATAGAATAGTTGATATAGGATTTTTACGATAAGTTGACCATGACGTCATTCCTAGTTAATTATATTGCCAACAAAGTAACTTAAAAATAACTGACAGTAGATGAGATTTACTTGTAAGAGCTAGGAAAATTAAACGTGTACAGATTGGTAACAATTCGCGCTGTTGCCACGAGTCAATTGCCACGCGTCATTATTGTATTGTACACGTTTGACATTCAGAATTAGCACAGCACTACCAGTTAACCTAGATGAAGGAAAAACAACTCTGCGTGACAACACCGCAAAATTTTATGCTCTGACGTCATTGTCAACTTATCGTAAAAATCCTTTAGTCCTAATTTTACCTGTATATTTTTTAATATCACCATAATAGACCGGAAGATGTGACACAAACTATTGGATCATTTGTAGCAACATTGAAAATTAAATCACAAGACGTTATTTAAAAGGATACCCCTGTCAACCTTTTTTTACATTACAAAACACCCTTGAAATAAAACAAAGAACTTAAAAAATGCTTAAACAAAAATTCTATTAGATTCCAATTGTAAACCGTTGTCTTTTGTCTATTTGTTATGTATGCAGGATTGTGTTGTATTTTGCTGAAGCTGCATTTCACTCGACCGTTGTTATTAACTGGCATGTGGCATTCCCGTAGCTCGTTCATCCTTATTTTGCCATTACGGGCACCTGAACACCTCAGGAATGTTTTATCGTCGTAAGGTATCTGTCAAGTAACTTTCCGGTGAATGCTTACACGGAGTTATTCGGGTTTCTCAAACTGCAAACTTCAAATGAAAATGTTTGGGAAATGTTAATAAAGAGTTTCAGAGCATCTCAAAAAATGTGTGATATTAACTTTTTCAATAAAATAGGGGATAAAGAGAATCATTTAATATTAAATGTTTTACAAATACACTTAAATAGAATAAACTAAAAGCAGAACAGTGAAAAATTGGACCGTTTTGGAAGATTTTATACATATCTTTCTATGCCACGTTATCAAAATAAGTTTATAGTTTATCATAGGTAATAGCACGAGTCCTTAAGATTTTATCGTTAAATTTTTAGTTTCGACGAAAATTTTTTAATTGGCAAAAATATTAAAACAAACTGAAATGTGATAAAATTATCTTATTTAATTTGTTTGATTAGTTTTGCCTAAAATAAAAATTTTTTCTCGAATTTAAAAAATTATCTACTAAAATTTTATAGACGAGTGGTATTTGAGAAGATTTTGAACCATTCTGTACAAAAACCACTTTATTTAATAATCGATATCTTCTCACTAAATCTATTTTCGTTGTTAGACTCACATTGTAATTATAAAAAGTAAAGATTTGATCAACAATGACATATTGAAATTTAAATTGCGTGTATTTTATGTTGTCTACCCATGATATAATTTATTAAAACATTAATAATAATCAAGAGACCGAAAGGAAGTAGGTTTACCAACTAAAATACATTGTATTTTAAGAAAAAATACTCACAATCATTTCATCTTTTAATAACCTTAACAAATAATATCTTCTCAAGGTAACGGCTACAGCTACAGTAGCAGGAAAACGAAGGGCAGCGAAATTCAGTGGTGTAATATAGCGAAGAGGGCAAGTGAGGTAAGGGAAACGAAAAAGTCAAAGGAACTCGCGTGTGATTTGAATCGGTTTTTTATTCTTTTTAATATAGCTTTATAAATCTATCTCATTCTTAAACAGGCGCTACTTTATTGAAGTAATCAATGCCATTACCGCTCTTATTTATTTAACCTGTACACTAGATAGTATTGACAGTTATTAGTTGTGGTGATCACCATAAAAACACAGATATAATTTAACTAAATATTTATTTTTTTAATTATTTACATAATTATATTAAGAGAAAATTGCCAAGGTATATCTATTTGAAGTTTACCTACAAGACCACATTTATCTGTATAATATATAAGTTTTAAATGCATACAGAACCAGGTTAACTTCTAAAAGTATCTATCTATTTGATGTTTTATTGTCGTTTAGATTAATTGAATTGTGACTATATTAACAAAATATATTTTAGAATATATCATCATGTTTAATTTTTAACGGCATCCCCTCTAGCAACAAGCAAATCATTTGCAATACATTAGCTGCAAAATTTGATGAAAAATTCCGAAATAAACTCATGCCTCATGAATTACCAAACGCCCACTCTTCAAGATATGAACAGCATGAACTCACCGTGTTCACGTATTAAACTATCATATATTTCGTCTCTATGCAAAAACACTTCCGCCGGTCCCGATGATATCCCCTATGTTTCTCTTAAGCATCTTTCTAATTACAGTCCCTCTATTCTCCTAGACATTTATAATATCATCTGATCTACTGAAGAATTTCCGACTCAATGGAACATATCCATCATTATAAAACCGACACAAAACCCCACTCTACCACAGTCTTATAGACCTAATTCACTCACAAGTACTATATGTGAATTATTGGAGAAGATGATAAACCGACGATTGACATGGTTTATTGAAAAATATCAAATATTGCCCAAAAACCAATCTGGTTTTCAAAGAAATCGCTCCACAAAAGATAATCTCGTACTTCTTTAAACGGATATTTCTAATGCCATAAACTCAAAACAAGAAGTGATATTGAAGAAGTGATATTGTGACATTGAAGCAGCATTCGAGACCTTACCCAGATAGTTTATTCTTGAAAAACTGTCCTTATATGGACTCAAAGGAAATATATACGTATTTATTAAGCACTTTCTCACCACTCGGTCTTTCAGAGTCTCAGTCAATGGGTTTTCTTCTCCTTCTCATTTTCAACAAGATGGAGTTCGCCAAGGATCCATATTAAGCCCCACCTTATTCACGTTAGCAATTAACAATATTTGCACTAATCTTCCTACTCTTGTTAAATCCACTGTATTTGCGGACGACCTTATACTCTACTTCCATGGGGCCACCACATCTTCCACATCCAAACTTTTACAAAAGGCTGTAAATATGATTCATAGAATTACTGCCCTTTTTTTCCTCCCCTTTTCTAAATCCAGGCTGATTAAATTAAGCAGAAAAGCGCCGGCTACTGTACCAAACATTTTCATAAATTCTCAACCCATTCCAGTTGTCGAACACTGCTAAATACTAGGTCTATTATTTGATTCTCGTCTTTCTTGAAAACATCATATACAAAAAATTAGAGGGCACTGCCTCAAAAGTCTAAATATTATAAAAATACTATCGCACTATCATTGGGGTGCTAGCGAATCCACTCTCTTAAAAATATACAGGACCTTGATCCGATCCAAACAAGATTATGGTAGTATTGTCTATGTGACTGCATCCAACTCCATTCTTAAAATTCTTAACACTATACACAATACTGCTATCAGAGTATGTGTTGGGGCCTTCTGTTCCAGTCCTGCTGAGAGCCTTTATATAGAAGCCTCTCTCTGGCTTAGAAGTCCATAACCCCTTCTTTCCTACTCAACATCACTCTCAGCAAATCCCTATAACCCAGTTTTTCCTAAAATCACAACACTTTGTAGAACAAATATTGAATCTCCCATACCACGCATATATTTCATTCCCATCCTACTTTAATCAATAAAATTACATATCCAACTTTCTCAAACTATCCCATAACCCACACCAACAAATCCTCCCAGGACCAATTCTGTCCCGAATTTCGAACTTTCTCTCACCAAGTACCCAAAAGAAGATACTATTCATACTATTATACGAAAAGCATTTATAGAAATACTCAACAAAAAGCATTACGACATGATCATCTACACTGATGCATCAAAGACTAAAGATAGAGTTGGATGTGCTGTTATCACCACTTTCGCATCCCTTGGCTCATACCGAATTTCCAACTCTAGCAGTGTATTTACTGAAGAGCTATATGCCATCCTATAAGCTCTTAAATTTATCTCAGAACCCCATCAGCATATTGCCATTTGTACAGACTCTTTATCATCGATTCAGTCAATTAATAATCATCTTGTTCAACGTATTCATGATGCCTGCCGAAAGTTAATTTCTCGTGACGTTACCTTCATCATAATATGGATCCCCTCCCATACAGGCATTCCTGGTAACGAAAAAGCTGATTGTCCAGCAAAGGAAACAGCATTATCACCATCCAAACCGATCAACTTACCAATATCCAACGATCTTAAAATTGATATTAAACAACTTGTCCGCAAGAATTGGCAGAATCATTAAAACAATACTACAACTTTTCTGAAAAAAATACACCCCAAAATCGACATATTCGACATGCCAGATCTATCAAGGAAGGAAAAGGCCGTCATGAGAAGATTGCGTATAGGCCATACCCGACTCACTCACGGCCAATTAATGAATTCATCTCTTCAACCCCACTGTCAGCACTGCCAGGTTCAATTAACCATAGAACATATCCTAATAGTTTGCCCCTACTACACAATTAAACAAAAAATATTAGGAATTGAAAGCGACATCAAGACAATTTTATCCAGCCCCAACCAAACTAACAAAGTTCTTCAGCTATTAAAGGAAGAAAGTATACTTAATACAGTGTAAAATATGAAATTTAAATGTACAAAACTTAATGTAAATGAAATATATATTATGTAATTCTCATTGTAATCGTGCTAATGGCCAAAGTTGTCTCAAGCACGTTAGGCTAAATAAAAAAAATATTTAGATACCTAATAAAGAATGTTAATTTATACTTACTTATAAACAAAAAAAATAATTGTTTAATATTGTTATTGAATTTTCGATAGTTTCATTATTTAATAAATAATAATAAAACGACTTTATCAACGCTAATACCACGAGTCCTTAAAATTTTATTGATAAATTTTTAGTTTCGACGAAAACTTTTTTATTTGGCAAAAAAACGAAAACAAACTGAAATGTAATAAAATGATTTTATCTTATTCAGTTTGTTTTAGTACTTTTGACTAAAATAAAAAAAATTAATTTAGAAAACAAAAATTTATCTAGTAAAATTTTACAGGACGAATGGTATTTGAAAAGATTATTTTTAGAACCATTCTGTACAAAAACCACTTTATTTAATAATTTATCGATATATTTTCACTAATTTTCACTATTTTACTTTTCGCTGTTTAATTGTTCAATATTTTTATTGAATTTTTGACCGATACATGATTTTATCAATACTGGTAAAACGACTAGTGGTTTTATCAAAGGTAATACCACGAGTCCTTAAAATTTTATTGATACATTTTTAGTTTCGACGAGACCTTTTTTATTTGACAAAAATACGAAAATAAACTAAAATTTGATAAAATCACAAGTCCATAGGACGAGTGATTTTATCTTATTCAGTTTGTTTGAGTAGTTTTGCCTAAAATAAAAAAGTTTGAGTCTAGAAAATAAAAATTTATATAGTAAAATTTTACATGACGAATGGTATTTGAGAAGATTATTTTTTAAAACCCTTTTGTAAAAAAGTCACTTTACTTAATAATGTATGGTTATCTTTTCACTAATTTTCACTATTTTACTTTTCGCTATTTAATTGTTCAATATTGTTATTGAATTTTTGACAGTTCTATAATTTTATCAATACCGGTAAACGACTAGTGGTTTTATCAGTATAAAACAGAATGATTGGCTAGCATTTAGCACAGAACATTAAAGATTAAGAGTTTTCATTGGACGAAATCACAAAACTGTAATATTTTAACAGGTGAAAAAAATAATCAGTTGAAAATAGTCCAGTGAATTTGTCGGCAGACTATTTCACTAGACTATTAATTAATTAGTCAAATATAAAAAAATTCTATTTTAATGATGGTTTACAAAATCATTAAAAAACATGCAGTGGCCATCGTGGTTATCTCCTGCTATGATGCGAATTGTTTTTTTTTATACATGAAACACTTTTTCTATACTAACAGATTCACCCCATAATGTAACGCCAGCCGTGAGTTGAGAGTGAACTGTGGCAAAGTAAATAGTATTTCACTGCTTACGCTAAAACTTATGAGCTGCCAGGCTAATTTTGAATACAACCAATCAATATATGTTGTCTAATTTAAGTAACTGTCTAACAGTACAACTAGATCTCTGCCCGATTTAGGCTGGATCAAATTTAAAGAAATGTTTTTTTGAACAAAAGAAGATTTCGTTCGTTTTTCCTACATTTTTTTGAGGAGGACCAGTCTTTTGCGATTTCAAGACTAAAAAAAGCCAACACAGTGTCATCAAGAAATAGGAAACATTTTAATGTTTTAATTAACATACAATAAAATACATTATACAAGAAAATATTACATATAATTTTAAAAACCTTGTTTCAGTTTACTATTAAATTTACAAATCATCTTGAACTTACTTCATCCTTGCATAGCTACTATAATAATGCTCTCCGAATTTCAGCAAACCTAAAAACAATGTGTCTGGATAAAAGCAGCATGTTCAAGCATTGTGTATAATAAAAAAGACGATCAAGCTGCCAAAAAGAAGTATTCATAAAGGAAGAAATGGCTCATCGATTTTTGTGTTTAATAAAAGAAGAAATATGACAAAAGTTAATTTTTAAAGTGAAAGCTCTAAACTCTATAACAATAGTCTATTGTAAAACAAAATCCACCAGATATAACTTGATAAAACCCGATATCAGGAAGAATAATTGGATTTAACAACCATGAATCAAATTAGGTTTGAACCTGTTTGCCGCAAAGAACAAGTATAGCATTTGTGTTAACTATGAAACGGCAGATCCAGATCTTATATTTTCTAATTGTAGAAAAAACAAACAACAATGAGAAGTATTGAGAGAAAATCTGTAAAATAAATAAGTTTTATTTTATATATAATTCTAAAATTAATTTTTTAACTAAAAAAAATAGGAATTGGTTTTCTCTTTTGTTTTAGACATTTCCGTTGTCAGCGAAATATTAGTTTAAAAGATATGCCATCATTGCGGGAGAAAATAGTGACCTTTGTTTTTAACCTGATATATTATTATGAATTGATAAATTTTTGTTGTTGCGTTATTATGGTTTTCTTTTTTATTTATTTTAATTTTTTGATATTTAAGTGGTATTTTCGCAAACCCACCTTGGTTGCGACAAGATATTATGGGTTGGTTTTTTTTTATTTCATTTGGTGTAATTGTTGAAGTTTTTTATTACAATAATGTTCTTAGCCCCTTAAATAATATGTATGATGATGACTAGCTCAAATAAAATTAAATGCTTCTGCGCTCGTTTGTTTAATTCAAAATAAATACTATCGTTTATCGAAAAATTATATATCGGGTTGTACAGGTTTTACCACAGATTTATACTCAAACAAAATTATAAATTTTCTATCAAAATGAAATTCAAAAATCTTTACAATAAAGTCGTATAAATGTTCTCCAGCGGCAAATAGCTATTATTGCTTTACAACAGTTTATACGCACACTTAATACAAATTAAATAACGGTACTCTGTCTCTGGAGTGTTCGCCGTTCTCATACAGATGTCGCTGACGAAACGTGAAACTGGTAGCCTATCTTCTCTTGTAGTAACACGTGGGATGAAACTTTGGTGGATTAATTAAAAACAGAACCTCTTACGATGTAGGAATTTATTATTATTCACTCGTAGATTTTTTTTATACAATGTATTGGTTGATGAGACTCCCTTTTTACAGGTGATGTGTTGCAAAGTTGTTTTACACTAGGATTATTTTTGATAAAGGTAAGTCAAACTTCTTATATTTTATACTAACTGTTGTATCATTAAAATTCTAGTTGGAACTATTATATCATAAACTGATTCTGCTTGATTCAACAAACCTATTTTCTATTCAAAGTTGAAAAATGTTAACTTATAAAGTTAATAAAATTTATGACTAATCAAAGTCTTTTAAAAAAATGTAAATTACGAGTTGAATGTTTTTTTAATAACTGTTGTTAAATGTTTTGAAAATGAGTCTTGAATCTTAAATGTTTGTTGAATGTTCTTAAAAATAAGGCTTGAATGTTTGTATAATGTGTATTGACTGTTTTTAAAATTAGGCTTGAATGTCGTTTTCTTCCTTACTGGTTCTTTTACGTAAAGACTGAGATCCCTCTCTCAATATTCTCTGACCAATAAAAATGCTTTATTTAAAAACTCCACGAGAACCAATCAGAAGGAACTATTCTATTCTATTCTATTATCTCCAACTAACTACTTATATTTTACAAAAAAAATTTTTACATTATATATGCAACAATCATTTCTAATGTTCAATAATTTTTTTATAATCTATTATGGTCGAAAAAGCTCTCAAATTCTATTAACACTGAGGCTTAAAAGTCACAAATTCGACCGATATACTTCCGAGTAACTCTTACGTAATCACGCAGGTGGTGTTATAAGTTTTTGAAATTCGCGGAACACTATACTTCAAACACGCAATGCTGTTTACGAGCACTCGTAATTCTGTTAATTTGACTTCACACACGCAGGTGCTCTTCTAAGTTTTTAAAGTTCGCGGAACGCTAAACACTAAACAATGCAGGTGGTGTTGTTTTCGAGCACTTGTAATTTTGTTAATTTGTTAATTTTACGTCACACATGCAGGTGCCATTCGTAACAGAATTTTTTATACACTTTTGTAGATTTTTAAAAATTCTTTTATATGTTTAACGGAAAAAATGTTAGAAAATTTATAATTTGTTCGATTGCTTCTTACATTTAGAATTATATTTTCATTATTATTTTCTTAATGGTAAGTTTGATTATTTTTATGTTTGTTACTTATTGGATATTTATTTAGTTTCAATTAATTAGCGTTGATTAACTTATCTTCTGTTTTTATAAAATGTGATTACCTTTTTTTATTATTTATTTGCTTTCAATTGACTTTATAACGATTTTGGTTTTGATTTGATAATCATAATACATATTTCTTACTGAAATTAATATTTTCTTTAACGAATAACTTTTATAATAATATAACTTCGTCTCAATATCTATTAAGATTATTCTGTTAGGCTAACAAACGACGTCTCTAAACATTTGAACAATTCTAGAAATTCTGCTTCGTTTCTGGCTGCATGATTTCTTTTATTGATTTGTTTTCTTTTGAGAATAAATCAAAGAAGTACTGTATAATTTACTAGATTTTAACACGTAAATTTCATGTCGCCTATATTTTTGTCTCGCCAGTGTATAATAAATAACTTAATTTATATTGACCCATTTCAAGAAAGACTTAAACATAATACTTACATAATAAAAAATGTGCATAAATAGTTTCTACACACAAATTTTTACACAATCGCTTGTAAAGAATAATAATTTCTAATTAAGAAAAGAAAACGACTAAAAGGTTAAATTAAACTTTCACTATATATTCGTAAAATACATTTTAAATGCAATGACGGCAGTTTAGCTATAGAATTATCATCGTCAGATTGACATATTGAAGTTACTTTTTGTTTGTTTGTAGCTAGGTACCTGATGTTCATTAGGTAGTATTAAGGCTAGACCAAATATGGAATTAATAAGATATAACAAAATTAAATCCCAGATGTTATTAGCCCCAAGAAATTATTCTGGATATATTTCCCTCTAAGATCAGTATAACTGTGCAATGATATAGAAGAACCAAGAAAAAAATATATCATGCTGATCTTTACAACAACTTAATAATATATATTTGTGTTACAATTATGTCTTATCTATGTGTAAAATGAAAACTCAATTAAAGTAAACAGTTTAATAGTGTTGAACTTCAAGGATTTATTTGTTCATTAACTACTTTATATTGTTGATCTGCTAGATTTCTTTTTATTTTAAGTTCTTCGAGGAAATGTAAATTTTGTTTTTTATCACAAATATGTAATATTTGAGTGTCATTGGTGTGTATGAGTGAGTGTGGATGTTCAAGAACGTGTTTTGGATATTTTGACTTATCTGATTGTTGTAATCTATATGCTCTTAAGTGTTCGTTGAATCATTTCAAAATTTCTTAGAGTTAGACCTACATATACAGCATTACATTTTGGACAATTAATTTTGTAAACACCAGATTTTTTTAATTTATTTAATTTTGTTTTTATATTTAACAATTTTGTACCAACATTATTGTGTGATTTGAATAAAATTAATGCAGATGTTGCCAAAGATATTATTTTTGCAATTGTATTAGAAATATTTCCACAATATGAAATACTTTTATAACTTTTAATTTATTTGGTTTGTTAAGGGAATATTAGTTGTAGTGACATTTTCAGTTCTTTCTTATAAATTACTTTATTTATCAAATGTATTGGATAGCCATTAGATGTAGCTATTTGTTTTATAATCTCAATTTCTTTATTAAAATTATTTTTGTTCATTGAAATTGAAAATGCTCTATATATCATAGAATTATAAGCTGCTAATTTATGTGATATTAAATGATTTGAATAAAATTGTATTACATCTGTTTGTGTTGGTTTTCTGTATATTGAATAATTTAATGAATTATTAACTTTTATAATTCCCAAATCTAAAAAATTAATTAAATTATTTCCTTCAACTTCTAAGATGAAATTAATTTTAGGATGTAAGGTATTAATATAATTAAAAAATATATCTAATTGTCGTTCGCTACCTCAAAACACATCATCAACATATCTATACCAAAATACAATATTGTTTTTATAACTAGAATTAAAGATTTTGTTTTCCGAATTATCCATAAAGATATTTGCTTAAATTGGAGAAATAGGACTTCCCATTGGAAGACCTTTATTTTAAATATATACTTTGTTATCAAAAGTAAAATAATTTTGGTTAATGCATACATTAAATAGGTTAATTATATCTGATGTAATACCTGGATGGATATTTCTATCATCTAATACTAGATACACTAGAAGCTATACATTCTTTAGGAGCTATTTTAGTGAACATATTAATTACATCAAACAATACTAATTCAGTATTATTTTATAAATTACATTTATTTAATTTATTTATCAAAATTAAATAATTATGTACAGTCGGCTTTAGAATAGCATATACATGTTAAATGTGAATTTCGTTTACCTACCGAAGTTATAAAAACGCCCTTCTTAAACAAAAAAGAAATGGCAATTTTTAAAACGCCTACATTATGGTTTTGGGGTATTAAGTTTATTTACAAGGGTAGGTCATGTCCCGAATAAATAAGTTTTTTTCGCATTTTTGCACTGATGTAATAAAAAAAAGGGATTTTAATCCCAAACAAACATTTATTATCGAGGGTTCCAAACTAAGTGAAGATGTGGGCGTGGACAACTGTTTAACTGATTTCAAATTTATTATTATTTAAACCGTGATTGGTTACACAAAATAAAAAGGCTGTCTATTCAATGTAAGCGATTTGAGTTTGAAAATGTATATGCAATTCTGAAGCCGATAGTACTAAATATTTAGATGTCTTGCCATAATTATTTAGAATAGTATTTAATATTTTAGCTACTTTAGTATTAGGAGTGTTAACATACGAAACTACAGGTCTAATCGGTTTTGTAATTTAATAGTTCCATATAATTCTGGACATTAAGCATTTTTATTAATTAGGTATTTTTTATCATAGTCATTAAATAGATAATTTATTGTATATTACGTAACGTGTGTGGAAATAGCATTTTACGCACGAATGGAATAGCTGCACACGATGCCGCGTAGCGGCGAGTGCGTAATTCCGTGAGTGCGTAGAATGCTTTACAGCAATAGTTACGTACTATACTTTACCTACGACCTACTTGTACCTACATTAATAATCTTTTTGTTAATAATAATTAAACAAGAGCAACAATAGATGATTTTAATCATTTTATTGTATAGTAATTAAATACTTAACATTAGTTATATTGGGTGGAGTTAAATTCATTTCACTATCACTTGACATTTTTTAATAATGGTATAAAACTTCACGCATACAAATAAGTTAAGAACAATAAAAAATGGGATACTTTTTGATAAACGTTTTTTGATAAATAATAACGTGTGCGCATGCGGTCACACGTCAGACGCATGCGCAGACGCACAATGTGTAAAAGATTTTAAATATGTTGGTGCAATGTACTCCTTAAAACTCATTTTCGTCATTTTTTAGTGAATAATTCAGTGTTACTGATCGGTTTCTCGCACATTTAGTGCATTCTTAATATTTAAAACGGTTTAATGTAGTAACTGAAGTGAAATTATAGCACAAAACGATTAAAAAGTGTCTTTTATATGTTACGATTGTATCCACATTTATACAGACAGAAAGTAGGGTTAATGGAAACGAATCAAATATATATTTTCACATAACTCTAAATATATATATTAAATGCAATCTTATATCTAATAAATGTTATCTGCCATTTATATGTAGTATAAAATTCATCTTCAAATATGTAAATAGGAAATTTTGAATAAAATAGCGACGTCTATTGGTGTTTAGTGGTTGCTAGGGACGACGTGCGTTTATTTTACCGTGCGTAAAGAGATACATTACATAGGTTGCAGATTGTGTGTTATTGACGGTTTACAAGCATACAAGTTTAAATAAAAAATTGCATTAAAAAAGTTTAATTGGAACTAATATTGCATGTCGGTTCTTTTTACCTTATTAAATGCTTTTTTGAAATCAATGAATGCGTTTCCTGTAACATAAAAATTTGCTTCATGGTGCTCCGTTCTAGTCTAAATCCAAATTGGTATTCTCCAATTATATTTTCCATCGTTGCCTTTACAATTTCTTTGATATAGGTGGCAAGTAGCTTGTCACATTTAATTGTGCTATTTCTCTGTAATTATGGCACTCATTTTTATTTCCTTTTTTATATAAGTATAGGAATTATTACAGCTTTGGTCCACTCTGTGCGCATTCGTTTTGCCTCCCATATTTTTTGTAGTAGTTTTTGCATTTCATCAATTAGTCACGTTCCTCCATATTTGAACATTTTCGCAGCTATTGGGTAGCTCTCTGAACTTTTTTTGTTCTTTAGATTATTTATACCTAATATATTTTATTTTATCTCTGCTCGGAGGAGGTTCTTCCGAAAGCGGCTCTAAATTTGATTCTACCTTTTCTTCACTATCCAGTTCCCGATCCTCATTACGTTGACAATTTAAGAGATGTTCGAAATATGTTCTCCATCTTTCCAGAATTTCATTTTCGCCCATTTAGCAATTCTCCATATTCATTTTTAATGAATACGGGATTTGAATTGAATCTTCTTTTTTCACTTTTGACTTTTTGATATAGGAATAATGATATAGGGAATAAGTAGAAAACTGATTGTACTGATTCGACTAATACTTCATAATACTGGAAACCAAGTAAGAATAAATAACTGTAACTGTAAAAGGAGTTTATCGTTATTAAAGGCGTAAGACAAGGAGATCCACTGCCATCCATTCTCGCCAGCCTGGTGTTGGAAAAAGTTATTCGGGAAGCAGATATAAATAGGTCCTGAACACAAGAGACATCAATATCTAGCATTTGCAGATGACATTGCAATATTAGCTAGGAATAAACAAGAAATAATAGAAGAGTTAAAAAATATTCAAGAAAAAGCTGGAAAAAAAGGTCTCTGTATGAATGAAATGAAAACCAAATACATGGAATGGACAGATCAAGACTTTATAAAAGGGAAGTACCTAACGGTTGAAACAACCGAAAGAAAATTTGAAGAAATAGAAAGATTCAAGTACCTACCTTGGAAAAATAATTACAAGAAAACCCAATATAGGGGAAGAAATCCAAAAAAGAATAATACGTGGCAATAGTTACATCTATGCTTTAAACAGATTATTAAAAAGCAAAAATGTATCAAGGAGAGCGATAATCAAGATCTACAAAACTGTGATTACAGACAGACAGACAGACAGACGGACAGACAGACGGACAGACAGACGGACAGACAGACGGACAGACAGACGGACAGACAGACGGACAGACAGACGGACAGACAGACGGACAGACAGACGGACAGACAGACTGTAACCCCCAAAAATTGGCTTAGGACCAATTTCAATTTTACTTGAAAATAAATCGTGAAAATAATATAAAAAGTACTTGGTTACATTGATTAATATTTTCAATATACTCGCGACTAACTGCAGTAAAGAAAGGTCGTGGATCTTCAAAAAAAGTAATATTTAAGAGTATTATTCACTATAAATGGGCGCCAGGTAAATTTTCCCCAAGTATCTGAACTGTGCTATCAGATGAATCTTTTAATTTACCAAAAAGTCATCGAATTAATGAGTTCCAAAGTACCAACAATTAAATTCAAACAAAACAAGATTTATTAACACTTTATTCTATAATCACTGAACCTTTCATAAAAATTAAATATAGTGTAATAACTGAAAGCGAATAAAGCATTTGAAAATAGCAATAAGCATAGAAAAAGCATCTACCTTAACATGCCACTCGACATGCCACAATTAACATATAATATTATATTAAAATCTACCAATGGCTTCTAAGGTGTAATAGATACGGCCAAACGCAAGAAAAAATAAATTAATGAGATTATGTCAATTTGACATAGCAAATTATCATACCGCTTGAGCTCAACCGACATGCGCCACAAAAGAAATAATTAGCAAATCTACTGATAAGTAACCGCTAACCTTAGTTACCCTTTTAACATTATAAGTAAAATTAAATAAGAAATTATCTATTTAATTTACTATAAAGAGAAAGAAATTTGAACTAATATGTTATAAGTTACTATAGTTAGCTCTAAAATAAGGTAAACCATAAACTGAAAAGCAAGTGCATTAATCAATCTTTTTTTTGTATGAGCAGGTATATACTAGGCAGCACTATCATAAAAATAAAAAAAAAAAAAATAAATCAGCACTACGATTCATGAAAAAGGTACTAAAATTAATAATTCAAGATGCAAAATAGATAAAACTTGCGTAAATCCAGCGAAGGCAGATGATCTGTTGTCCATTAATTCATTCAAGAACAGACATGAAGGGTACAGAGGGAACCAAATACTAATTCATTTATTTGCCAACCAAAATCCATTCAAAGTTGGCGGAATCTTCAAACCAAAGTGAAAAGGTAATAATGGAAACTAAATCCAAAACTAAAACCCTAAAGAAAAATAAACAAATCACAAACTAGTATTCTCCCCTTTACGTTTTATTAAGTAAGAAAACATTAAACTGAATCTTTAACAAAAAATATTAACTAGAATATGACTTAATAGCAATATTTATTAAATTACAATTAAAAATACCATAGAAATATAATTAAAAAAGAAAGTGCATTACCGATGCACTGTTATATTTAACAGCCAAAATTCTATACCTTATTAATAGAAAAGAAAAATGCAGTATCGTTTGCAAAAAGGAAATTATACAAAACAATGAATTGAAATAATTATCTGAGAGTATTAATAATAAAAAACATGAAAACGTTTTATTTGAATAAACTAGTTTAGCCCTCGAAACAAAAGGAGAAATAATTTTCTTTTTCTTTAATTAAAATATTGAAAACAAACATTATCTCCTCATTTAACAGCTGAGTTAAGTAAATATAGTATTTTAATCCTAAAAAAAGAATAATAATAAATTGAAACCAGTAAATCGAAACCAGTGTAGAGATGGGATCGATTAATCAAATATTTAAGGAAAAATAACTGCTTAAAGATATTAAAATAATCTAAAAATAAATTAAACAAGTCTTACCCTAGAATAGGGGTTTTGTTTCTCTCTCCAAAATATTAAAGATGGTAACAGCAAACAACAAACAATACTTGTGTGAGTTAGGACAAATCTCCTCGATCTAAAAATGTATATTTATTTCTTATGAATCTTGTGCGAACAAAGTATGGGGATAAAGAGAGATAAAAAAAATATATATACAATAAGTCAATTTGGTTATCAGTAAAAGTGCCCTAAAATGCACTAAAGGAAGCTTTAGTTATACAAAAAAATTCTACATACCTGTATATCGAAATGGGTGTCACAAATAAGAATAAATGACGATGTCTGGTGTGATAAAATCCTTAATAAAGAAAGTTATTTGGGGGTCTCACAAAATACCATTCCGAATCCAAACAAAACCTCACCAAATTTCAATTTGTTGCTAGAAAATTTTAACCCAGCTATGGATGACTTAAATATCATAAAAATATCTTCTAACAACTACACACCATTTAACAAGGTCTTCCTTTCGTGACTCTCCACCAAGATGTGTCCAGCAGGAAGTGAGGCAAAATAAATTTCAAAAGTTCGAAAGTAGATGGCGTTACAAGAATAATTTTTAAAATAAAACAAAAACGTTTTTTTACCTAAAAGTAGGATGTAGGAAAAAGGATTTTTTTTCCTGTTTATCTATTCCATAACGCAAGGTAATAAAGAGGGATAATTTCAGGAGAAAACTAACCAAATTCCCGTTTGGAGTACCAGGAAAATACCAATGAAGACTTGGCAACCTTGTACTACCTGGGACGTTAGCAGGAAATACATTTTGGTACCAAATTTAAAATAACCATCAAATAGAACGAAAGTAGTTAATATGGAAAAATATAAAATTTAAATACTGTCAAAAATTACTATAATTATCAATAGTAATATACTATTAAAGTTAAACCTAATATAACTTAATATGTTCTATAAAATAAATTTTGAAAATTTCAACTAAAAAGGTAGGCAACTCGACTTACGCTTTTGAAAAAAACTGGAACCTTTTCAATAAATCGAATGTAGAGGTGGGAATATTAAAATTAATTTAGAACGTTACAATTCCCCCCTTACTTTAAGAAAATTTACTCAGGTAAATTTTCATTTGCGCTAGCAGGTTTCAGATCTTTAATATTCCAAGTCCCTTTTTCGTTTCCATGGTCATCCATTAAAACATATGTCCAAGGAGAAATTTTTTCCTTGACCAGGAAAGGACCAACCCACTTAGGAGCTAACTTACTGGTATAGTATTTAGCTGCATCTGAGCAAACAAAATTCTTGCGCCATACGAGCTGATTGGGAAGTAGTTGTTCTGGGCGACGACGTAAATTATACACCTTCTCATTCCTTTTAGAAGCTTTAGCTATACGTTCCTTAACATCTTGAAACAATTTATCAAACTCCTTTCCCCTGTCTTCCACATTATTTCTACCCTTTTCCTCTGCTAACCCCCTCTGTAAACCTTCTTTTATACTATATTCCTTACCGTTTAAAACCATATGCCTACCAAAATTTACAAAATATGGATTCTGCTTTATGGTTTCATTAAAAGCAGTGCGAAGTGCACACGTGACCCTGGCTAAGTCTTTATCCCAAACACGGTGATTGTCCGACACGTACATCGACAACATGGTCTTTAAGGTCCTGTTATATCTCTCAGTTGGGTTAGCTTGAGGATGATAAAAAGCGTTATAGCGTACCTTTACCTCATACTCCTTAACCATATCCGAAAACACTTTCGAAGTATATTGGGGTCCATTGTCACACAACAATAGACGAGGTACTCCAAACAACAGAAATACTCCCTCTTCCAATCGTTTAGTTAACGTTGGACCAGTAGACGATCTTAGTGGAAAAGTTAGAGTAAACTTACTAAAAAGATCAACGACTGCCAATATAAACCTATTACCATTAGTTGATCGCGGAAACGGACCCATTAAATCGGTGGAAATTATTTCCCAGGGACGACTGGCTTGAGGCTGAGAAGACATAAGACCTTTTGGACCACTTTGATCAGCTTTATGTGCCCCACATTTATGGCAACTCCTAACAAAACGAGCAACATCATATCTGAGTTTCGGCCAATAAAACTTGGCACTAATCCTCTTATAGGTCTTAAGAATACCCATATGACCTGCTAATGGTGGTTCATGCATCTGTTCCAATACCCGTCGTCTGTCAGCTTTTCGTACTAACTCCTTCCAGTTGTCACTCTCATCTCCCAATGACGAAAAACCAGTTTTGACATATTTAAAAAGTCTGCCCTCGTGTACCCTCCACTGAGGAAATTTTAAAGGCGATTTCAAAACTTTTTGCAACATATCGTCATACCAACGATCCTTGATTGCCGGGCTCCCTACTAAATCAATATCGACTGCAGCTCGAGACAGCATATCTGGGACAACGTGATCCTTGCCTTTGCGATGGATAATTTTGAAATCGTATTGTTGAAGGCGCACAGCCCAACGTGATAGCCTTCCGGTGGGATCCTTTAAATTCTGAAGCCATACTAATGAGTAGTGGTCTGTGATGACGGTAAAAGGCACACCTTCCAGATAGGGTCTCAATTTTTCTATGGCCCACAATACCGCCAAACATTCCCTCTCGGTCGTAGAAAAATTGCGTTCCTGTTTTGTCAAGGACCTACTTAAATAACTGATTACCCTTTCACCATCAGGAAAAGTCTGAAGAAGAACAGCCCCTAGGCCATAACCAGAGGCGTCGCATTGTACAACAAAGGGACAACTGTAATCGGGACAATTCAAGACTGGGGCTTTAACTAACAACTCCTTAATTTTCTGGAATGACACCTCGCACTCTGGAGTCCACTCGAACTTCCTTCCCTTTCGTAAAAGAGCAGTGATGGGAGAAATTAGAGACGAAAACTCAGGTATAAATCGCCTATACCAAGAGAAAGTACCGATAATACCACGTACCTCTTTAACAGTCTTCGGCGAAGGCAACAACAACATTGCCTTTACTTTGTCGGGATCAACGTGAAGCCCATGACTGTCAACCATATAACCTAAATATTTTAACTGGGGCCGACAGAAATGACACTTATCCCAGCTAACGCTGGGATAAGTGTCCTAAAAACTTCCTCCAAAATGGTAAGATGTTGTTCAAAGGTTTCAGATATCACCACTACATCGTCCAAGTAGGCAAACACATAAGGCTCTAATTCAGGGCCAAGAATTTGGTCGATAAGCCTTTGCCAGGTCGCTGGCGCATTATGAAGGCCGAATGGCATTCGTTTAAAGTGGAATAGCCCACGTCCAGGGACAGTAAAGGCTGTGAAATGTCTCGATGACTCGGCAACAGGGACCTGCCAATAAGCAGATTTTATGTCTAAAGTAGACAAATAGTGGGCGTTCCGTAATTTATCGAGCGTGTTGGATATGTAGGGAAGAGGATAGCTGTCCCGTTCGGTTACTGCATTCAATTTGCGGTAATCAACGCAAAATCTGTATGATCCATCCTTCTTTTTTACTAATAAGATGGGAGAGCTCCATGCACTCTTAGATTTCTCTATAACTCCAAGGCTAAGCATTTCATCCAGTTCCTTGTCGATATGAGCCTGCATCACTGGTGACACAGGGTAGTAACGCTGTTTGATTGGAGCAGCTTTGCAGACAATGGTATGCTCAGTCAAAGTTGTGCATCCCAAACTAGTGCCCATCAAATCCTTATTTCTGCACACAACAGCGTCTAATCTCGCCTTCTGAAGATCACTCAGAATAGCCTCACCCGCAAGTGATCCACGGAAGATATGGTAGCAGGTGCATTTGAAAAATACCATTCGTCATGTCTGAGATCAGGAACTACACCCATAAGTTTCCAAAAATCAGCACCTAAAATTAGAACATGAGGAATATCCAAAACAACCAAAACCGGCATAACTCTTAAACGATCTCTAACTGAAAATGGCACCAAACACTCACCAATACCTTTGCAGACATTTCCATTTGCAACCCTACAACTCGACTTTTTAGATGAATCGACAACAAACCCCAAACCTTGTAAATGTTTCCATCCAGCACTGCCCACGATGGTCCTTGAAGCACCAGAATCTAGGAGACCTAACAATTCCACGCCTAAAATCTGTACTTTAAGGTATGGCCTTTCGTTACCAACAGCATGATCAATAATGTAATCGAGGACGGGTTGGACTTTGGTCGAATGATGTCTAGCGCATCCCTGTCGACCAACTAGGAGCGCTTGACTTCGTTTCCCGAACTGCAACTGGGACAACTTTTTATAGTTACCCCCTCCCTCTTACACTTGAAACAGTACAAGGCCCTCGGGAGAGCACAACCGACAGCGCGGTGGCCTGGTTGCTTACATCTAAAACACACAATGGAATTCCTTTGAACGGAAGGCGAACTGTTAATTTCCAGTCTTTCCAGAGATTCTACTGGATCCACCTCGATAAAAGCAAAATCCTTTTCTAATACGTTTCCTTTCCTTCCATTAGGTTCAACGTAACTGTTGATTATGTCACGCCTATCTTCCATGCGACGGCAAACATTTCTTAAATCTTCAATTGTACTGGGGAGAGGGTCAGGCAACCTATCTTGATAGAATGGGTGGAGATTTTTAGTAATAATGGCAATTTTTGAATCCTCCGGAATAAAACACCCTAACCTATTGAAGTAACTCGACATGACTGCTAAATAGACACCAATGGATTCAGAAGCATGCTGCGTTCTCTTTCTCAACTCATCAAAAAGCGCATCAGTATGGTGAGCTGTGAGGTATTCCCTTTTGAACTCTTCCTTTAACTCCTCCCAAGTTTGTACTCTCAGGCGAACATCCTTGTAGAACTGATATGCTTTGCCCATGAATAGATCCACTCCGGAGTCTAACAAAACATCATTCGGGACATGGCGAGCAAGGCGAAGCTCTTCAACCCTCTCGAAAAATGCAGAGACGGACCAGTTTTTATCCGTTCCAGAAAATTTCTCAAGTCCCCACTTATGTGGTGCGATCATTTTACTTGAAGAAGCCTGTGGCGAATTTATTTGAGACACGTTACCTAAGACAGGAGAAGAAGCAGCAGCATGCTGAACACCAGCTTGAAATTGTCCTGCTAAACCACTAGTAAGAGATAATGCTGCAGGTAAACTACTACAAGGAGACACTTTGCTAGACTTTTTGTGAAAATTCTCAGACAACTGTAGAAACTGAGCCAACAATGCAGACTTCCTTACAGCCTTATCTGGATCACCCTCATCATCCATCTGATCCAATCTATTGGCTGTATGTGTCAGCTTAGTTTGAAGTTTCTGCGTCTCACTCACATTTAAACTACCACCATATGCATCTAAAAGAGCTGTAATTTCTGTACACTTCTTTTTGATGGAGGCTTCATCATCATCAAAGCTAAAAGGATACTTTGGATAACGAAAGCTATCACCAGCTTTCTCCATTCTAAGTGCCGAAGAAAGACTTATCCGCATCTCGTCCGTGGTTCCCGTCTGGATTCCCCTTAACTTAAGCTCCCACTCAAGCTCTTCCTTCTCCAGCCTATTTATTATCAATTTACGAGACATTTTGCAGACCAAGACTAACTACCTAGATACCTGTTACAAATATAATCCAACAAAATAACCAAGCAGATCAAAAGAGGTAGATAAATTTAAAAAAGGTAAATGTAATAACGAATAAAGTAAAAGTAATATTAATAATAAATCCAAATTCATAAATTTGTAGATATAACTTTGCTATTTTCAATTTTTTTTTGTTGTTTCAAATTTTCGCCCCACGTTGGGCGCCAAAAAAGTAACCCCCAAAAATTGGCTTAGGACCAATTTCAATTTTACTTGAAAATAAATCGTGAAAATAATATAAAAAGTACTTGGTTACATTGATTAATATTTTCAAGAT